>BGZK01001674.1:0-118959 GCA_005406025.1 Eumeta japonica | reverse complement strand
GATGGCACTGTTTTTAGCTCACATACGTGCCAGATGGCTGTTATTGTTAATGGCCGCTTTTTGCGATTTTGAATTTGGGATATTAAGATGACATAAGATGGATACGATTTTATCCATCTAAGATTTTAAGTAACATGTCATCCTTGTAAATAAAAGAAATTATAATCAGGACTTTTTATTTTTCTTACGTAACATGTAATAATACCGCTTGCACTTTTATTAAGTCATTATTATCAAATTTTAATAATTTTCCTTGTAATATTCGATTGATGTTTGTGCACCAACTGTTAATGACAACATCTATTATTAAATTTAGCATATATTTATAGACTTCGTCTTTATGAACGTTACATGTCAAAACGATTTATTACAAAAATGTTTGCCATAAATATGATTTTTTGTCTCAAATTTTTGCTGAGGATTTTCTCGTAAACACGTTTGAATAATTACATAAATGTCATTTAGAAAATTACACAAATTAGTTGATGGGTAATGTAGAGATTTTTGTGAAGTCTCTTTCATAAATAAAAGACTGGGGTTGTGGAGGTTGTATTACTTAACTCCATTTTGCATTTATGGCAATTTTACATATTTTAATTTTGGTTTTTAATTATATACCCAGCTACATAAGTTTTGCTTCATTAT
Organism: Eumeta japonica; assembly: GCA_005406025.1. Classification (NCBI taxonomy): domain Eukaryota; kingdom Metazoa; phylum Arthropoda; class Insecta; order Lepidoptera; family Psychidae; genus Eumeta; species Eumeta japonica. Next base: position 118,314 of record BGZK01001674.1, on the reverse strand, counting down.
GTATTTCTGAATCATTATTTTTTCAAAATCTGCCAATAAATTTTCAAATGAATTTATTTCAAAGTTTTCGTTATTTTCCATATCTACATTATAATTTTTATTAGTAAGCATATATTTTAATGATTGTAACGGTTTATTATTGTCACGTTCACAGTTAGCGCCTACAGCATGGGTTGATGTGTAATTATTAATTAAAAGTGTCTTAAATGCATTAATGAATTGCAAACACGTCGGAGAGTTATTTCTAATACCATTACTTCTAATGTTACCAAAAAATTTTCAAGGGGTCTTGATTAAAATTTCTTGTTAATAAACTGGTAATTGCAAACTTTTCTTTTAAAAATATAAACATTTCCTTAAAAATGTTTATATTATGGATCCAATTTTTTAAAGATGGTACTTGTTTATATTGAATTTCAGTAGTGCCTTTCTTATTTTTTACTAAAGTTTTAAATCGCATTGACTCTAAAATTGGTAATATTTCATTCCAAAATTTAAAATGTGGAGAACTTTGTTTAAGACACCCTTTGAAAATTTTTGCAGAGTTTTGGTATGAATGGCCATTAAATGAATCAAATAATTTATCCATTATCAAAAGAAACTCCGCCGTCGCCAGACACTCCTTGGGAAGTATGTTGTGATCTAAAACAAAATAAAATAAATATTAACTTCATTCAGGTAAATAATTTTATAAAAATGCTTATCACAATATAGCAAGTACAAATCTAAAACATATTTTGAAAACACATTTTATAAATATTATTAAGTGATTACAGAAATTTGATAACAATGACATAGCACAATCAAAAAGTACAAATAATGTTTGGAAAATACTTTTTGTGATGATATGCAAATCTTTTACCATATTTATGTAAAATAGTTTTATATTTTTCAAAATGTTGTGGACTGTGTCATTATGATTTCTGTTATTAAATATAAAACATATTTAATAACAGAATTGATACAGGTTAGCCTAAAAAGTGACATCAAAGAGAAGAAACTAGATTCCTCAGTCCCAGGGGTACTCAAAAATACCCCATATATCTTTTATAGTATCTAGATCCGGTGAATATGCCATGCCACTAATAATGATTGGCAAGTCACAACCTATTGAATACATTTTAGCAATAAGAAATAGTTTAGTAAGGATCCAACCCACAAAATTAATGAAAATGAGTTGAGAACTACTGAAAAGATACCGATCCACAGATTAGGTTAATATTGCTTTTTTCTGTATATATGAATCCAAACTACTTGGGTTGTTACACAAGTCAGAAATCAAACAAGTCTGTCTTTACAAATTTAACTATAATAGACTAAATTGATTGATGATTAACAATCAGTTTTCTATTTTTATACTTAAAATAAATTTAAATTAATAATTTAACACAGACAATCAAAAATAACTGTAATAAATTTTAGTTTATACATACTATTTATTATGAAATATTGTAAAAGCATTATTGAGGCACAAATTAATAGTCTATATCGAAACTAGGTTCAAATTTATGTAACTAATGCTTCTGTTAATTAAAAACATTATAGATGCAAAATTAAGTTAGACTTTTAGCTCTCCTATAACATTTCCAAATTATCTATAGTCACCATGCAAATACATAAGAGTTTTATAAGTTTTAAACTTACTTGCCAAAACCTCATTGCAGCCGACACCCTTTGGCTAAAAACCTGAGCTGCAACACTGACTTTCATTTTAGGTATTTTATCTTTGTTTACATGTTGCTCTGTTAGCTTGTTAACTAAACGTATCTCATGTTCACCAACATCTACTTCTAATAACATTTGGAGGTGCTCCCATTTTGCATATTTTACTTCACCATTATGAACAAATCTCAAATCTTTTGTTAATAAATTATTTCTCATTCCTTTCAGGAGATGAGGTGCATCATAAATAGGAAATATTTTTGTATTATCAATTTCAAAGGCTAAGCTTTTATATTCTTGTTCCGACTTTAAGTACTTTTGTTTAGTTTCTGCTATAAGACTATTAATGGCACTAATATTTGTTTTAGTTTGATCACAAACAGTTGCAACTATTCGCAATCCTGTGTTATGTAATTGTTTCACAACTGTTTTAATTAAATCTTTTAAAATAATACTTTTAGTTGTGCTTTGACAATAAGTAAAACAGACTGGTTGCTTATATTTACTTTTAATACCCTTTATCATGAACACTAAAGCATGATCTGCAATATTATTGGTTTTTTTTTCCCCAAAATCTTCAAAACCTATTATTTTATCATTTTTTTTATTATAAAATAGCCCCGATGTTAAGGCTACTTCATCAAATATTAACGTGCAGAGTTTTTGTTCTTCAGACATTTTTTTGACTCTTTTCTTTAAATTTTTAATTATGATGTCATTTATTCCGGGTTTTAAAACGATTATGCTCAAGCATTTTTGTAAAACTCTTTTCGATGGTAAAGAGAACAATCTTCTCAAAAGGTTGTAAGCCTTTTGACTTTGTTTGTAAACAGTCAGAGCTAAAATTTTTTCTTCAAGAGTATACCGTCTGCCTCTAGGCATTTTATTCAAAGATTTAAATTGCATGCCCGTAAATATTTTCGCTGGCTCAGGTAGCTTCTCTATTATTTTTAAAAATGATTTTTGTTTTGATAGTTTTTCAGCTACACGTATCTTTTTTGTCTGATTTTTACATTTTGTACGTAATTTTAAAAGGCGTAATTTTAAGTTTACATATTCTTTACAATATTTAATGCTTCTCGTGGTAATGGACTTTATTCGGGGTCCTGAAAAGGCAGAGACAATAATTATTAAATAATTTTAATAACAAGAAAAATATTAGTTGATTTGTTTATATAAAAAAAACATTCATTAACTTTTAGGTGTATAATAGGCATCTGAAAAATTTATATATATTACTTGAAAATATAATGTGTGACACTCATTCAACTGCTAATCCCAAGATAAGACTGAAATTTAATGACTAAAATCATTTTATTGGATATATATACATTAAAATTACTTATGATTTTAACTTGCCTGAGCACTTGGATGCATTATCTTCTGTGTGTTGAGGTTGTGTAAAGGTAAATTCCACAGTGTTTGGAGCCTGATATTCCATCACTGGAAATATGTTTTGAGAAGTGGAAGCTGAAAACAAAAAAAAATTGTAATGACATTAAACTTATTTAAGTGTGTCACAATCTAAAAAGTTAAAAAACCATAAACCAACTACAAAATAAACAACTAAAAAAGTATAAACAAGCTATGTTCATTTACGAGGTAATGATCACTCAACTGTGAAAAAATAAGAGATTTTAATTTCTGAAGCGTCAAACTTTTACTTAAGTATTATCTATTTATTCTTATCTTATTTAATGAATGTAATAAGTAGTTAGAAACAGGTAAACATATATAAGATGCTAAAATCAGAAACCTTCATAGTTGGTTAAAAAGGGTTTTAGACATACTACAAGCTTAACACTTACAACTGCATTTTCATGGATATAGATTATATCTCTTAATCGATAATATTGTTGATTCTAGCCCGCTCTCAACTCTGATTATAATCCTACTCCACATTCAACTTTAACTTTAAAATCACAATGTACAATTCTGTTCCTTGTTCCGTTTTGAATTATGGTATCGAACACAGTTCAGATTTGGATATATCAAAATTAAATATAAACAATATTACTCGGAAATAGAGTAGCTTTCTACAAGGGAAATTTTAGAGATATAAATTTTTTGAGTATACTAACACAAATATGCAAACGAAGCTGGGGATGAAAATATTAATAGCTTGTTTTATTCTGCAATATTGTAGACTTCTATTGATGAAAAAATTTTAGATGTGTTATCGCCATTTATAATAAACAATGTTCCATATAAATTAGTCATACCTCGCTTCATTTACTTACAGCATTTATTAAGTATTATTACATATTCCAGAAAAAAAATTGTAATTATCTGAACGAACAAAGTTGGATATGACAACTGCCTGCATTAAGAATTTTCTATTATATCATAAATCTATTGGTAACTAAGGAGATCTATGGACAAATGTAAGATTATTGTTTGAAATTGAAAGACATTATCCATCATGATCCGCAGCCCTAAAGTTGACAGTCACATTGGTGTTGATTTATATCATGCAATTATGTACTGAACATACATTTACATTACAAAACGGGGAACTACAGGAAATTTCAGACCCAATCATTTTCAATCCTGGACCTTTAAAATTCCTGAATCCAAATGATAAAGTTCTACTTGCTTCAATAGAATAATCATACTAATTTGAGTATAGTTAATATTTTAGTTCACATATGATTATAAATACTTACGAATATTCAAAGTCGGAATTCCTGTTCTAGTAAGTCGTTTACTGGGTAAACGATAGCGTTCTTCAAAATGACTATCACAGAATCGGACATTATTATATATATATAAATCGCCTTTATCCTGTACCGCTGGTGCTAGAACTGCCTTCCATAAATTAAACCTGTCTAAATTTGGATACTCGGGTATGGAAACCGATGGAAAGGACCTGAAATAATGGAAGTGTTAAGTGAAAAGAGATTAAAATGGTATTTTATCATAAGATGTACAAAAAGTCTTAATATTTACCCTCAGTATCACACCCAAAATAACATTTCAAAAATTGTTTCTTCGGCATTTTAAATCGCAAAAGCAACGTTGTAATTTATGAAATCCAAAACATCAAAAGCCAAATCACTTGGGCAAACAGAATCCGGTGTATTAAAACAAGGTCAAACGTTATTTTCAGATATTACAAAACAATTTCAAGCCAAGTCGTTAAGAAAATCCACAAATATATTACGTAGCAACCAACACAAACGCAAACAAACAAAATTGACGCTGCGACGCCATTGAATGGCCATAGGTTATAGATTATCTGTGAACGTAGACAATATAAACCAAACAAGATTTATTGATTCAGTTTCATTTATATTTTTATTTGTTAAGTACATAATTAATCTTAATTATTTAAGACCATTCTAAATAATTTAAATATAAAATTAAAATAGTCAATGATTAAATTTATTTTTGTCTTTTACCGCACTGCCACCTATTGTGAAAATTCGTAAAATTCGTGTTTGTTTCATACTTCTGAACTATAGATGGCAATATCATTGCTATGTTTTTTTTGGATTATAATTTGTATGAGAGTTGCACCCCCCTGGTCGAGATGTACTGTCCGCTTTGCTATCGTTTTTGCATACGCATGCGCGTGTGTTGTGGTGTTCATTCGACAGTGCACAAACACCACAGCACGGTCGAAACATCAATGATATCGTACACTAAAGTCAATTTGTAGCACATTAGATACAGTTTGTAAATCAAAATCTGCTGATTTAGATTTTTTAATTATTTTCTTTTTTGTGCATTTCATTATTTTGGTACACATTTCATTACTTATGTATTGCTTGTCATAAATTTTCATCGTCAATTTGAGGCTACCAACATTGAATTTACGACAAAGCGACAAAAATAATTTAATTTTGCCCGTGCAATTCGAACATTATTTGATAAACTAAAAATGAAATAATTTTTAAGTCTTGTAAACAGGTTGTATTTAACTAAATAGAGTAGAGTCTTTAATACGTTTCACTATATTTATATGTTTCTGGAATTGGGGAAATATTTCATTAAGTAAACAATGTAGAGTTGTTTTCTACATTTAACGAACTTTGGTTGGTTGGCGTTTAAATCATTTGCATTCAGGCAGTTGTTAAACATTATTTATCAAGTTTAGGCAAGAACACGGTTTGAATACAAAAAAAAATTATAACGAAAATTCAAGCAATGATACACCACACGGGTCTGGGTATTAACCGATCGCGACACGAGATGTTTAGATGTTACTAAATCATCCATATCCTAAATAATAACTTCTTTATCATTAAAAAAGAGAAAAAAAAACTGGCCAAGAGCATGTCGGACCATGCTCATTATAGAGTTCCGAAGCCATTATTACAAAGAAATGCACTACAGATAAAAAAGTACGCTTTTACTCTTTTTCCATGTTTCCCGCACAGAATAATTATAAACACTTCGTCACCTATAATTAAAAAAACAAGTAGGTATGTCGACTATTGCTATTAAACCAGTGTAAGCTAATGTGCATCAGCAAAATGACGTATCTTCATAGCACTTACGTTCTTTTGTTGAGAAGCGCAGTTTTTCAGCAATAACTCAAAAACAGTATGTCCGATTCCGATCATATTGAAAGTAATTTTCATTAAAATTATTTAATAGTCATTATCTTCGTTATTTTGTTTCATATTTTTGGACATACGGTTTAGAAAATAGAGGGGGGGGGGGACAATTTCTGCAACTAATTTTCGGAGCTATTATTTCCGAAATTTATTATTCCTCGTAATCACGTAATCAAAAAAAAATTGCTTGAAAACCTAAAAGTCTTTTTAAAATTTGTCTAAATATGTGCCACTCGTTGATGTTTGCCGAAAAAAATTTTTTCAGTTTCTTTTACATGTATGAAGTACCCCCCAGCGCGCTATAAATATTTATTCTTATTATTCAACTACGAAACTATGTAGCGGCTTATATAACACATCCATACTCCGAATTTCATCAATATACCTCAAGTAGTTTTTGAGTAAAATGCTTGGGACATACGAACACACGGACGAACATAACGAAAATATAAGCGTTCCGTTATTACCATTTTGGCTCGAAACCCTAAGAAAGGAAAAGAAACTATGTATAGCCTTTTTCGGGCATGATGGTTGGTAATTGGACAACCCATGTGCCCGGATAATCAATATACATTAAAAACATAAGAATTCAGTTGGGACTCGGGTAAATTATTTGCGAAATCACATTTAGTTGAAGACTTTTGTCTACTATATGAAATGCTATCATTATTGCTGTAATATAGGTACAGTTGTTTCCTGATGATAACCAAACACATAAACACATTCGCCGAAACATAAGTGAAACGCCGTTTCGACATTCGTCAATGTACGCTTATGACACGATCTTTCGGCTTTGCTTCGTGTCGCATCTCTCTCGGTCTGGCCAAGCGACAAAATGTCACTACTTCAATCCTTTCATTACGTATCGAAAAACGTGATTTAATCTTGTGCAAAAGTTCGCACACAGATGAACTTCTTCGAGAGGTTTGCAGACTAAATTTAAAAGCACAGTTTTTAATTCGTAACCTTGAGTATAAGCGATTTAAATCAATTTTGTTTATTTGTGTGTATTGGTTAAAACAAATTATTTTCTGCATGTCCAAAATGTTATTAAAATATAGATGATATTAATTTGTCTATAGTTTGACTATACGAACATTTAAAAAAGGAAAAAGTGTCCAAAAATAAGACTTGGCTTAAAGATCTCGTTACCAGGCCATTATTCTTAAAAAAAAAAGATGAATTACTACAAGATTTTCATCAATGACGACGCAAAATCAAGATGAAAGACCACAAATAATTTGCGCAAAACGAAAAGACGTGATATTACAGAAATAACATACTATAGAAAAACATTATACAGTGGATGTAAGTAAAAAGAAGAAAAGAACAAATATAAGATTTATTGAATTTGTATTTTACGTCATATACTTATAAAGTGTATTGTTACCGTCGCATAATTTTAAATCAACAGTTCAACCATTACAGTACTAAATTTTGTTTCTTTTTTTATTTCACGTTATCTTACTTGAGCGACAGAACATAGCCAATACATATTAAGCGAATCATTCCGAGTTCTGACTCAGCCATGTCGAAGAGAACGTTCTATTTTGAAACAGGTCTGTTGCGTCAGGTTTGTAACATCCCACAGCGGAGGCACGTCCTCTCATAATCATTTTATTTCATGTCGAGAAGCGTAGTCCTTAAACCCTTTGCGCTGCACCAATGCGAGCTGAGAACGGCCGCTACATCACCAATACGGTAATGATTTACGGAACCAACGGCTTAATGTAGTACCCGAGACACGCAGCGACTACTCTATAACAAATTAAATTAAAAAAGTCGGTATACGGGCGAAAGTTTTACGTGACAACGACTTTGAATGGTAAAATCATTTTAATGTGAATATTCATTCGTATAGTAGGAAGAAGGATGAAATAATAGTAACAATTTAAAACATTTATTTATACAAAGAATTATATTTAAAACATTAATTTATACAAAGAATCTCGCACTGAATTTCATATTAACAAAATTTTATTTTTACCTTTACACATACATACGTATTTATATACAAATATACATACAATAACTTGCAATACATTTGCAAGCTATGCACTAATTCTCTAGTGCTGCGCGCGCGGCAGACCGATCATAGTTGAGTGGGAGAGAGACGCAAGGCATTCGGCGGGCCTCTCTCTCGTTCGGTGACTCATCGTAACGTTACCGAGCGTTACACTTTTTCATAAGTGACTCCCAGCCGCAACCTAATTTAAGACGTTGTCACGTCAAAACTCATCGGTCAACTCAGCTGTAGTCGAAATTCTTTTGACTCGATTATGATTATGACCGTATTAATAAACGTCACTCAAACGATACGCCATCTTAAGAACAAACGTGGGAGCGGGACACATATTATTTTCTATACCGTAATACTAACTATCTTGCTCTTTACACTCTCAAGATGAAACGCCGCACTTAAGTATGCTTTATTAATACGACAGAACACAATACGCTGACCTCCTAACTCGCCGAATCAAAGTAACTATATGTTTTAACATTTTATCACTAACATGACATATATGCACTAGCGAAACGAGATATTGACGATTGAGAAAGTCTATTTCTTATTTAAATCTGCTCAAACTACCTCATGAGTGATAACAGACTAGCTATCATCTTGTTGACTCTTCATATCGCCCACTGTGGATGTTCAAATGTCAAGGTTAATGCTTTCGTTTCTGATAATATGCCAAGAATAAAATAATATTTAAATGCACAGAATTATTTACAATATCCTCCAGTTAGTTCTGCATTTAATGTACAAATGGTTTTTCAAAGGCTATCACAATGCGTTTTACTTGCAGGTTTGACTAATTCTAGACACCCGAATAAACCGATTTCTGAAAAGACTTCTACGTCGTAGACTACATCCACATACGCTTCAGCAAATTATACAGAAAACTGAATCTAATCTGCCGCTATGCTAAGTATATGTGGATTATGAAAACAACCTTTATTCAATCGAAACCTGGACGGTGATGTATTTTCTTCGGTGATATCACATTGTTCATAGTTGTATAGAAGTACTGAAATGGTTGTACAACAATGCCATTATGCTAATCTAATTATAGTAAACCGATACAAGTTCAAAGAATTATGAGACAAGGAAATGTAGTTTCTCGAAAATTGGAACAATTAGAAGACACTTTCAAGCTTTTGAATTTGAAAGGATACGCCATCAATACAAATTTGCTGATGATATAGCCTCAGCTAATCCAATCCTCAATCGACGGAATCGCTGATTGAGTTCGATCTCATACTCACAGACTTCAATAGAGTTTATCAAAAAGCGGGTGTAAAAAGGTTCACAATTACGACAAAAATAAACCCAATATCCATGTTGTACCCACTTCGTGATTACGAAATTACAAATCAGTTATTATTGTATACGTTTACTTCAAAAATTGTCGGTTTAGATACGATGAAAGTTCGACTAATAAAATCCGCAGCAGAACCAAAGAAAAACCGACCAACCAAAATAAAAAAGAAGAACAACAAAATCGATATCGTTCACAGAAGTTGAAGTGGCAATGGGCAGGTCTTATCTCTCATAGAACCGATACTATGGGAGCAGAAAAATTCTCGAGTGGGAACCACGAGCTTGATCTCACAACATGGGAGGACATCTCAATAGAGTAGACTGACGATTTGATAGGGGTCAGGAGCCACCCTTTGTTACAGATGACTCGGGATCGTAGGTCGTCGTAGCAATAAACATCCAATAGCTAAAACAAATGAACGCTCGGCTGTCATATTGCATTTTCTACAATAGTTTTATTTAGTTATTTTTTTTTTGAATACACATCTATTTTCCAAAAGGGTAAGCAGTGAAAATGGATCTCCACATGCCACGAACTTTGCATACAGTGACATCCATCAATCATTTCATGCAAGCTCGTCGATTTCAGATGCTTGAAATTTGGCCCTTACACCATTATGTTGGTGTATGATTTGCTAAGGCAACCCTTTCTAACCACTCCATCAGATACAATTGCTCTATATATTTTTTATATAGTGAATTTGAGGAGCAAACGAGCAGGTGAGTCATTAGAGAGAAGATGATGAAAGAGGCCAGCAAAGCTTCTGATCCCATAGGAGTCACAAGCGTTGCTGTCCCCCTGGGGAGGAATGTAGGATTAAGATATCCGATGGAGGGGTATTGATGGAGAGAGAGTGTGTGATGATAGATGGGCCACTTTCATTTACAAGACGAAATGCAACAGAGGAAGCTGCAACTTCACTTACGTATTCTGTGAGTGTGTGGTATTTCACCGATATACTAGGCCTATTTAATTCTTCAGCCAAGTTGGGTACAGTATGGCGTTATCGCAGTGATTTATCAGTCTACTTTCTTCAATTTTTATTTGTAGATGGCTAAACCACCGCAACGTACCTTTTTGCACTATAGTCACCACATGCTCTTTCAAACAATACAGTTATCTGACATCACGATTCCTGTATCTACCTCACAGGAGGCTCTACACATACTGCGCAGACATAGCGTACATCTCCACTGCATTTACTCGACTTTAATATTTCTTTTACCACACCTAACTTACATTATACATAAGCAGAGAGAACAGAACTCAATTATGGATAGCCAAACAAGCTTGCCATACTAAACTTTTACTATTCATAACTGCAAGTAAGATCCAATCCATTTTACTAAAGTGACACTTCTTAGCCTCATATTCCATTTTTACGACATCTACAATGCACTGGGTATGGACATGACTCTATGTCAAAAAAAGAAAGATTAAAGTTGAGCCCTCTTTTTACAAATGACTAACCATTTTGATGCTCTCTTATAATGCCGAGTTATCTAAAATATAACTAAATAAATTGACCAGTTAAACTCTCCTTTCACAATTTACTTATCGTGAGCATTTCACGACCGCCCATCTCATACCGATCCCCCAATATTAGTAAATAATAAAAATAGACATTAAACCATTTTTCTTACAATCAGTTCATCACATTTGCCATAAACAACAAGCTCTGAACGCATAGACATACAAACATCGCGTATAGATGTAGCGCTGTGAGCGTATTGACCTTCCTTTCACGGCCCCTCGTCGCGTCCTAGACAAGTCGTAACGGTCTTCAAACACCGTTCAGCTTCACCGCTCAATATCTCTACAACAATATATATTATAATATGAAGATGCCTTTCTACTGAGGCAAAGTGTAGAGGCATCTCTCCCTCTCTCTGGTAAATTGTCTTGATTTTAAACATGAAGCGTACGAGAATTGTGTCCTAAATCATAAAGCATTCAATATACACATCTTATAAAAAAAAAAACTGTTACCGTATTTGTCGAAACTAATATTAATTGTGTGCTTATAAATCTGTTTCTACTTTGTAAATTGGAATAATTATCTATTTTTTAACACATCGTGTTGTTTTGCAATTATTTTTTTGAATATATGGCGGTATCATAAAAGACTTGGAGGATAGCAGTGGGGCGACTATCAGTAATGATTTCATTAGGATAAAATTTTACTTTTTACATTAATCTTTTAAATTTAACGTTTGACAATCGCTGCCGTGTACTAGGGTGTTTAGTTGTTAGGGTGTGTAATTGTTCCAGCTTAATGAACATATTAATTCAGTATTTATTATTAAATTTTTTTGTTAAATTTATAATCTATTACATATCTATTAAAAAATGTCTCATGTAACAATTTTCAATTGTAAGATTTCTTTAATTTTCCTTATATAAAATGAAAAAACATGTTAAGTGATTGATAAAATATTATGTATTCTCACTCACCTATGGAAATTTAAAATAGTTACTATTTAGAGATCGTAAATTTTTAATAGTTATGGGAATATATTTTTAATATTTAAGACGTAAAAAGGGGACTTTTAAAGCCTTTCAATCTGGAATAAAAAGATTGTTAAATGAAAGCACCAGAATGATTTAATTAAAATAAGGTGTTTCTCATTATATTGGTCTTCTAAACTTAACGTGTGATAATTATTGTCTTGTGCTAGGGTGTACCTGTTGCATGTCACATGAAAAGCGTTTGACAATTGTCACAGCTTGAAATTGAGAATACTGAATTAGTGTTTGCGATTGACATTTATCATTTCGTATGAAATGACAAATGTCAAAGGACCACACTAATTCAATATTAATAATTAGTTTTATAATATGAAATTTATATTCTATGTCTCTTTAAAAAAATGTCTCATGAGACAATTTCCACATGGCCCGAGAATTGCCTCCCAGGTGTACAAGGAACATTGAAAACTTTTTAGAATAATATAATTTTTTAAGAGAATCTTATCTAATTATTATGTATTTTTTAAACCTTTGCATTTTTTATGTCATTAAATAGCGCTTGGCGACCCTTAAATTTTTTATCCACATCTTATTGATCCCATGTCAATTTTTCTCGTATCATTCCAAAATCTATATGTAGAACTATTTTAAATCAGTACTTGCTGTAAATATTCTAATGTATTATATATTTTCTACCTCAAACGATCTTCAATGCGGGGTTAAACAGACAGACATTGTCGTGATTAAATCTCATAAGTTATTTTTGGTTTTGAAAGACACAAGACCCCAAAAATTAATTAAAAGCAATAAACGCATCATATATTTTGATAATATGAAAACAAAGAATAAAAACATTGTAAACATATATATAATAAAATTTCAAAGAACCTTTCTGTACCTTTCAAGCCATGATTTTAGCCATAACTAAACTATATATTGCAAAACACATAATAAATAGATCACCTTACGTCGAACCTGCTCGGCGGAGAAAGTGGCTCAAGGCGCACCGCATGCGCTCGTTCTGCGAATTAATACTTATTTACTGACGACCGCCGTTTAGTTTATGATTTATGCTTTGTCGAATTCCCGAGGAAATAGGTCTTGACAGACAGACGGAGAGGCAGATGGACAAACAGAGGAACAGACGAACAACAAAGTGATGTACTTTCCTTTTGAGGTATAGAACCATAAAAAATATTTACTTGTTTACAATAATTGAAAGAAGTGTTGTTTCAATATTTTCTCGCATTATAAATAATATGACTCTATCGAAAATCTATGCATCAAAAAATTTTGCACAAAATTTATTTTTTACGTAGCAGGTGTAGATACTAAATATTCCGCATATAATTTGCATTATATATTTATGATGCAAATTATAAATGTTAAAGTACTATATGTGTACGTATATATATATATATATAATACTTTAACATTTCAACGCTCACATTCAATTCAAACATACCGACATTCTATAATATATAAGTGTTAATCGTAATACTACAGAAAGGTATTTTAGCGTGACCAGTTCGACAATGTCAAGTCCGTCCGGCCGCAAAATGGTTCAACGCGTAAACAGCGTTGCGTGGCACTTCTGCAACTGTTCACCCGTGGTTCCTGCGGCGTCACTCAAAAAAAAACGGTCAAGTGCCAGTACAAGTACGCTCAAAAAGTAGTTCCGTACTTATAAATGCAAATTTATGTGCGGCCGAAGGAGTTACTTCTCGTTTAGAACGCCGTACGCAAAATAAAAATACAACTTTTACACGGTACTTTTACTTTTGAATATGATGTTACTCAAATATTTATGGTACCAACAACAAAATACAGCCTTCTGATATTGAAGCAACGAATTTAGTCATAATTAATTAGTTTTAGTTCGTTAATGCACTATTTTAATCAATATTCACTACATAAGCTCACTCCTACATAAGTGCACTAGCTTTAAGGAAGAAACAAATTAATTTTTAAAGTCGTATGTATTAGTAATCACATTTAAATTATACGTCGATGGTTGCTGAACATCTTCGTGTCCAAGTAAATTTTTTTAATATTAATGCAGTTGAACTAACCGCATTTGCATTTATTTATTGCGCTAGTAATTATGATTGGGTCAATAAAAAATTTTCAATAACTCGAAAATCCTCTACCTAATTACATTTTTCGAAAATGTTGACAATAAGCATCATACATTTTTTTCTTTTGAAGTCTATTTCCCTTGCTTACTTATTTGCCTACTTCATTACCTATTGACCGTATAAACTTCAACTTTAAACCTAATTTCATGATTTTTTCACAAACTTAGTTCACCTTGTATAGTAATTTTTTAAACATTAAAAATTCCCAACTATCAATATACCTATAATTTTCAAAAAAACGTTTAGCTCGAAATTATGGTTCAAGGTCATAAATTAATTTGTCCGTTCCAACTATATTATAACTTACAATAAGGTTCCAGCTGAAACTGACAATTTACCATTTCACAAATTTGAGAAATTTAAAAAAAAAGTATATGACAAGCTACTATGCCATATCTGAATTCACTAACCAAAAAAACCCCTGCGATTGAACTGCTCGACTATCAGGTAATTTCATGTAATTTCCAAGTACTGTTCTAGTGTTTTATTAACTATTCTGTGTATTGTGTACCTATGAGCAAAAAGGAAAAAAACTTGAGTTTCTTGCCCATTCTTCTCAGAGTGAATCAGTATTTGGAATGAATGCTAGTGTTAATGCCAAAAGAATACAATAATGACGCATTTCAAGTGCAAATCTATTACCAACGAAATAAACATATTCTTGATTTGATTTGATTTGTCAATGTGACAGTTTGGATGGCGGCACATCTAAGAAAAAATATCAACGAATAGCCAAAAGATATGATATTCGATAACAATAGCACTCCATGCTATTAATACATAGGGTGCACTGAAAATTTCTGGAATGTATGAGAAAAATTATTATAAATGGTCAAAAATTAATTAATTATTTCTACAAGATATTCCCCGTCAATATAAATGCTTTTTTTTCATACGAATAAACCAATTTTGAAAATGTTTATGCCACTCCTCCCTGGTGATTTAGGAAACATGTTTTTCGTACTCTTCGATAGCTTCTTTTGATAATGGAAATCGTTGACCGCGTAATTAGTTCTTAATTTTTGCTAACAATAAAATGTCAAATGGTGCCAGGTGGGGACTGTACGCAGGATTGCTTGATTGTTTTTCTACTTCAAAAAATTTGTTTGTATGTTTGCCGCGTAAGAACTGGCATTATCGTGGTGCAAGATGATAAGACGTTTACGGTTATTTTTACGGAATATACCAGTCACTATTCATGGTACAACAATTCTCCAAAGCAACAGTAGTTACGTGTCCAATATTATTAAAAAAAGAAATAATCATCCGCTTAAAGGCACTTCGCTCGCGCGCCTTTTTGGTTGGTTTCGGCGCATCTCAATAAATCCATATTGTACATTGCTGCTTTGTTTTGGGGTCGTAATAATAAATCCATGTTTTGTCACCTGTTATTATGTCCCACACCAAATGTGACGCCTCTTCCTTGAATCTGGTAAGCATGGTATTACATCAAATGACGCGATCCGTTTTTTAAACCTCAGTCAAATCATTCGGGATCCAGCTCGAGCACAGGTTTTTCATATCCAAATTATTTGCGTATGATTGGATTATATTTGACTCATGCCTATGCCTAAGGATGCCCAAATCTCATGGTAGATTACGCACCCGTCTGTTTCGATCAACAGCGCACAGCATCGATGTGTTTGTTGTTCACAGCGGTGGACGGCGGCCATCACGAAATTTGTCGCTGAGGTTGACACGCCCGCGCTTGAATTCTGTAAACCAGTTATGAGCAGCCATCTTGCAAGGTACTTCATTGGCAAAAGCAGTTTAAAGCTGAACGAGGCCCTGCTGAGCTGTCAAATTACACTTAAAATCGTAGAAAAGAATACTACGAAAATTTCACGACTTAAATTCATAATGATGAAGACACACAAATTTTAAAATGACGCCACAACGTAAAAATAATTGACTGTTAGACGAAACAAATTTTATTCTACAGCCAAAGAGTTCCATTTTCAAATGTTGTAATTACTTTTTAAAAATGGTTTATATATATGGCATTTTTCAGATTCCGGTTCAGAACGGTTCCAGAAATTTACAGTGCTCCCCACGTAATCTATGTATAAAAAATGAATGTATGGATGTACATATAGATTATAAACATTATTTATATGTTTATCTGTTACATAAAACAAAAATGTAATGTATTATTGAAAATATGAATAAAATTAAATTCATTTACATAGACATGACGTAGACTGGCAGGACAACATCTGCCCAGGTTCAGCTAATATTATATAAAACTAGTGATTGATTGAGTGACATGTCGATTACCCTGACATTTGAATAGAAATTATAATTATATGAGTCTATGATGTGTAAAAACTGAATTGAATCTGTTCTGAAGGTGTTTAATCTCCCAGGGTAATACGGCGGGTTGGTCGAACAGCTTGCCGACTGACATAGAATGCACTAAGGTACCGGCCACTCTACGCCGGTGGGCAGACTGCGTGACATTTGGATTGTAACATAAATTATAGTTTCAGATTTGGAGAAGGAAAAAAACACGAGATGGCGTTGGAGTAGTGAGAACTAAACCTGGGATTGAAGTCGCAGCCGCAATTACGACCAGTCAAGACGTCGATGATGCCACCAATGTATAGGTAAATTAGAACGGTATTTCTGGTAGAACGGTATCAATGGTAAGTCAGAAACGTGTCGAGGCTCGGCTAGTTTCACATGTGTTTTTAGTAGGGAAATATACCGCGGCGCTATAATATGGTGATAATTAAGCGTCAACGATTTTTGTAGAATATCCCACCTGTAGGTGGTAGGTAGATCGGTGGTAGAATGTGATAAATGTCACGAAATCCATTAAAAAAATTTAGTATTTTTTCTATCGGAGATGTGAAGTAATTTTTTATATAAAGTACTAGTCATTAATTAACGATTGCTTTAATTAACGAATTAATCCAATTTTCGTAATAATTATTATGAGTTTCTTTTGTTTTAAAAGTGAAGAAAATAATTACATATAGAGACTTTTTTTTAATAGAGAATTTAAGGGTGGACTTAAGCAAGTATTTTATTAGGGACCCTGTAAGCATAATACTTCCAAAATGCATTGATCGTTAGAAAGAGATTTTAAGACAAATTGATCAATTGTGAGTGATCCATTGCTTGGGTAGTGCCCAAGAAATATATCCCACAACTTAAATTCGAAGTAGTTTACACCAGAAATTGTAAAGTCATCAGAATTACGGATAACATGACTCTGTCGTGCGAGCTACAAGAAACAACCGCAATGACCTTAGTGTATACACAAACTTTAAAAAAAAAATGTAAGATTTGTATCAGTCGCACAAAACAAGTGTTAAAAACTTTTCATAGCGGCAATGTGGTAAATTGTGTAATGTTGATTGTAATCTATACATATATAATGAAAATAGGTTGTCTTTGTTCGCCAATCACGTAAAAACTACTAAACGTGTAGACATGGGACTGGGACCATTCGATGCGGGATGATTTGTAGATGGTTCTAGGTTACTCATTTTTTGAATTCCGTAAATCCTTCGCCATTTTATTTATAATAAAAATTACCCAGCGAAGCGGGCGGGACAGCTAGTGATAGTATATAAAGAAAAGCAATAACAATTTTGTGATTTAATAAATTATTGACTTTGAGACTGAGATTTGTAGTCTTACTGCGCTTTAAGTAAAATTCAAATTTTACCACCATAGTGGCATTTCAATGAGTCTACAACAGGCTAGCTTAAGTGCAATAAAATGTTGTCCAATGGCAGTACTTGCATACTTAATTTTTATTTTGTAAATTATACAGTGGTAATACTATTGTTTAAATAATAATTTAAATAAATAAATAGTAGGTACAAGATTTTTTATTCAAGTAATACATCCTAAAATGTAATATGATAACATAAAAGCATGTGCATACGAACAACAATACCATAAATAAACATTTCCTAGGAAATTTTTCGCAATAAACTATTTAGGTACCTAGCGTTTATTATTATAAAAAAGTTTATCTACTGCCTAATCACCTACCAGCTTGATAATTTTGCTCTCTTCGCTGAATACACGAAGCTATTCCTTTATCAAAATTAAAACAAGTTTCTGACTAAAAATTGAAGAATACTCACCCAGAGTTCTTAGCTCACGTCACACTATAATTACACTCTTTAAACAATTCAATCACTAAGTGTACACATAAAAAAGCAACTGTAGTATCCTACAGCAAAACGAGAACTAAATTACGGTTCAACGAGCTGCGCAAGAGCAACTACCTATATTACGTATTGCCTACCTCGTCTGGTATAGCATTCCTTGAATGTACGACATAGACTAATTAGAGAACGTAGAAATGGCGTACATTTATCCTGAAAATTCTTTAATGTAGTGAATACCTGTAATGTATATGCCTACGTGAAACATTTATATTGTTGCATTATATTCACTATGAGCTATATTTGTTTGTAATAAAACGAGCCATTACGCAAATATAGATAGTTTCACAGTAGCCAATTATATTGTATGTAAACATAAATATTGTTTAGGTGAACTATTTCATTCGTAACGTAAATAAAATTAATTTTTACTCGACATTTTGAATGGCGATTTTATTTAAGTATGTATAGATATTATGCAACAGAGTATTTTTCAGTTAATCGATGTTCCTATTACTTTTTTGTGCAATAATTGATATTAAATTGAAGCTTTAGACATTAAAAAATATTAATATGAATTTATTTAATTTAAATCAATATTGTATCTAGCGTCCGATGTGACAAACATTGCTCCATTGCTCGTAATCTTTATATATTCATACTTCTCTATGGCTTGTAACTCGTAATATGTTTACAATGTACTTTTCGATGGCCTATTTTTATCACGAAAACTTTTAATCCATTAATCTTGCACGCCATCTATGGTGAATGTGTCTAAACTACTGATATAACATTTATAATAAAGGCTGGTAGATGGCGCTGTTTGTATTTTTTACATTTTGTTACTTTTAATAAAAAGCACTATATTTCAAGCCTCTCTATAGCTTTTCTACTGACTTTGCACTATATTTTTCGTCTTCATATTCTCCACAAATACATACGGGAACGATTGACTCAACACGATGTATTAAAAAGCCTTTACATCTACATTGGTTACATGAATGTACGTACATTGTTTACGACCGTCCGCGTCGCAAGTTTACACTTTAGGGCATGTCGGCATGACCCACCCGTCTACTTGTCTCTAAATAGGAAAACTATTGGCGGCGACCTAGAGCGGTCGAATTTAGGGCGGTAGGGCGAGGGGGATGGTTAGTTCGCGCGATTTTTCCTTGTAGAATTGTATAGGCCACGGTGTAAACACTGTATATAGTACAGTTGTAGTCGATGTAAGTGTAGCGACATCAGTTATTGTAAATTACATTTTTTTTTAATACAGAGGAAGTGGAAACAAAATGAGGTCTAAGAATGTTTCTAATAAAGCTTCTACAAATATACCTCTATAAGCAAGTTTATTTCATAAGCTGCACATAGTAAAATCTATACATATAAGTACAATAGAAGCCAACACAAACATTTTTTAAATTTTTGTCTGTCTGTCTGTATGTTTGTTTATTGGCGCATCATGTAAAACTTACTTCATGGGATTGAATGCGATTTTAACAGGTGGAGGTCTAACACACTAAATAGGGCATATTCAACCTTTTAACATTCTACATTCATAACAAATCTACATTCAGAATACGTGCTCTTAGAGACGTCATCGTTTTTATATGAATAAAGCTACTGATGTGAAACGATAAATAAATATTATATTATATTGTCTAAAAAGTAACCGTTAAAAAAACCGTAACGCAGGCGACACCCATGCCGCGATTATGTTATCCGGTACTTCTTAATGATATCTCCTATCGTTATCGCCATGTCAAATAATTAACTCTCCTTCATCCTATGTCTTTCACACACCAACCTGGTGTTCTCTCGTAAAGCATAGAAGACATTGGCTCAACCTATAAATTCGCATGAGGCATGTTGGTGTGCCTTATACGAAACTTTTCTCGTAATCATTATTAAGAATTTACAACACAACAATTAGTGGTATATGGTTCACTAATATGTATACGACGTTTACCACCCAGAACCACATATACTTCGTTTATTCTCCGAGTGTCTTTTATTATATTATATAAATTATATTATTCTGATAATAATAATAATGTTTTTAATAATGGAACCCTATATTTTATTTATTAATTATAAGTTCTTTCAATAACCGTCAGTTTCGACGTTTCTTATCTGCCGTGCTCACCCTGACTCCCTCCTATGTTTTCTAATCAGTACCTAATATAAAAATTAATCACATAATGAAACAACACCGAACTTATAAATTCTTTGTAGTTATAACATAACTACAAGAAATTTAATGAAACATAACAGTAAAGTACAAGAATATCGTAAATATAATTATATTTTAAAATTAGACATCGCTGAGAAAATAAAATATATTGGTACATTTTCAAAGACTCCTCATTTTTTTAAACTTTTTATACCCAAGCATACGCTTTTTTTTTTTGGTTTCTCGATAAGAAATATTTAGAGAACAACAATTGTTAAATGATCAAATCATCTTTGACGTATGAAGCGGCTGGATATTTCCGACAAGGGCTCTGAAAGTACTAAGAAAATTTGATAGAATCGCATCTACAATAATAATAATACGACGTCATAAGCGGTCGGATTTTTTTGACACTGGCTTTCACAGTACAGAAAAATTGCATCTATCTAATGATGGGATTGAATACATTACAATTTCATAGTGACTTGTGACTTTATTTAAGTTCGTTTTATGTAAAGAATTAACTCTAAATCTCTTTTAATATTTCGATATTTATTAAAAATCACTAACGGTAATTTAAAAACAGTAATTTAAAAAAATAATTTGTGGTAAAGCCATGCTGTAGTCAACTTGGCTACAATACGAAAATGGGCCAGCTCGACCGTTAATATACCACAGTATCACAGGATACAGATGTGAAAAAACAGCCTCGCTGTTGTTTTTCATCCCGTGAGTGAAAGTTCCGGTGGCCTGCTCCCCCTCTATTCCCCATTCTCCTCTTCATAATCCTGCTCCTTTCTCCATCATCCTACACCCCTTTCCATCACCCTACTCCCGTATTCATCGCCCCTACTTCCTCCTCCGTCAGTCCACACTTCCCTGCACCAGATATTCTATTATTTTACCCGAGGCCGGCAAAGCACTGGTGATTCCTCTGGGACTGCGTGTACACACGGGTGGCAGTGACCAGCTACTCTCTGATGGCTCGCTTTTTCGTTTGTCGTTAAACTATGCTATAAAAAAAATCAATTTTCACGCAAAATTAATTTATAAAATTTACTTAATCAAATTTTTAATCGAAAATTTCTAAATCGATTCCCCAATAATCTCAAAACTATCAGGGCAATGATATTATAACAAAAAAAAAGTTAAGCAACTGTCGCATCACTATTGTCGGATGTATCCGACCTTGACTTTATGAGTATATAAGAAAATCGATGATTTGCATTAAACAAAATGGGTTTTTTTATCATGATATTTTGATATTTCTGGGATTAAATCCAAAGTTAATTTATGAATTAGGAAAACTATTTGATCGTTTACAATCTATACTTTTTTTGTTTTTTAATACATGAAAATAAAATATGTAACCTGGAAACTGAATGATTTGACAGACCGTCTTAAATTAGGAACCGTAATAGAAATAAGGGAAATTTATTTAGGATTTCGGGTGTGCGTAGTTTCAAATCACATCATTCTTCCTTATTACTACACCTCCAAATAATGAGACAAGAACAGGACCGGGATAGACATCGTGATGGAACAGTCGATATATTATATATCGTCAGTAGTCGATACAAAAGGTGTAGAAATTCATTCTGCGTCCTACGCCGCTAATGCTATAGCAATGAATAATTGTATAGTTATTACTGCCTAGACTATATTGATGTTATTTCGCTATACCAGTATGCAGCGGCGTAACTAGGGGAGGGCGGCGGGGGCGGCCCACACCGGATGGCACCCGTTTAGGAGTGACACCCGAGTTCATCCGATCGCAAATTTCGATTCATAAAAATTGCGCAACGAAATATAAAACATTGTTTATCAGTACAGTTTTTCTTAAACTTAACAGTTTTGATTTTTAGAGTATCACTTCAAATCCGCCCCGGGTGACACCCAGGCCAGCTACGCCACACCAGCTACGTCACATTGCTTTGGAGCCCGCACTTAATGAATGTATAAGCCATCCACCTTAAAATATGAAATAGGAAATATGAGCTTGTACGGAAGTTCGTCATATTTGAAAACATTAATACGAAAATTAACACTCGGCCTCCAATTACAAATGAGAAACAATGTGCATAAGAATACCGGAAAATCTGCTTTTGAAAACTGAATATCGGGATTGTGCTTAAGTGGAAATATAGCCATTCTCAATATTAACAACACAAGAAATGAAATTCATGTTCACTGCTTAGAAATGAAGGTTGACGTGTGGCAACGCTTATGGAAATAATCGGCGTATAAAAAAATTAAAGTCAGAGGTGAAGTTTTGTCTATGGATTTAGAACACTTGAAATGATCAACAATATTTATTGCATTAACTTTTTTTTTATTCAACCTTAAAGGAAGTGGGCGAAGTATGTAACTATGCCAAGTTAAAGACATCGCAAGTGTATTCGTATTTATTTTTAGATACTGAAATAATTGAAATTGAACTAAAGATGACAGGGCGAAAATCTAAAAACCATGTAAACAAATAACCACCCAAAAATCATATCTATAAATAAAGCAAATAAATTTAAATAAAACAAACATTGGGCAATGGTCGTCCTTGCAGGCCAGCCTCAAAATTTTCCACTTTATTTTGAAAAATAATCATAATTTCAAATTTGGAAGGCACAAAAACATAATTACCCATTTTCGAACTCAGAGTTATGACTAGATATTCTCCTTAAAAATTATGAGAGCCATAAAATCGCTACCTATTTCTCATTTTTAGGGTACCAAACCTTACAAGCAACCCTTATAGAATTATTTAGTTGTCCGACTAGCAAGAACTTGTTTCCCAGGAAAGCGTCGAAGTACAATACCAAATAATAATCAGATCTATGGTTCCTCAGAGCTGAAAAAAATCAAGTTTCTAAGCATAAAAAAATATTACTATTTTTACAAAAATTTTGACACTCGCAAAGAAATAAAAACCTATATAGTACTTTCCGTTGGGCTGCAATCATGTAATTTGAGAAGATTCCTCGTGTCAAAGCGCAGATA
The DNA here is from genome assembly GCA_005406025.1 of Eumeta japonica. Taxonomy (NCBI): domain Eukaryota; kingdom Metazoa; phylum Arthropoda; class Insecta; order Lepidoptera; family Psychidae; genus Eumeta; species Eumeta japonica. Next base: position 94,863 of record BGZK01001674.1, on the reverse strand, counting down.
AAGAAAAAATTAGACAATTATTTAATTTGTAGTTTGTTAGCACAAAAAATAGTACAAATTAACATTTATAGCTGGGATATGGACCGTGATGCAGACCGATTTATGAGGAACATTTCTTAAATTCCCGTTACGAAAATTAAAAATTCTAAACTTGCGGGTACTCAAAAGATTTTTTCGAAAAATTCCGGAATTCGCAGGATCGATATCAAACACAGACAAAAATTGTCGAGTCTCTTTATCGATGAATTATCTACTACATAATTAAATATATACGAAACCCTCAGGATGCAAATCCTCTTCGCACTTGTCCGGTGTTTTCTTTTGCTCGTTTATCTTGCTTTAGTAGGCACTGAGTCCAGATACACTTAATCATTTAATAGTTTTTTTTGAAGGTTTCTATTTCTTGTTTGTTAGGGTTCCATACGTCAGAATAAAAAAAAACCAATTACTTATGGGATCGCTCGAGTATTTGTTTGTCATTCTGTCACAGCCAATTTGCTCCCAATCTACTGAAAGGATAAAGTCATAAAGTTGGTACATATATCAGAACACAGGCACGTAACATAAATAAATGATTTTGGTAATGAAAATGATACATAACATATTCACCAAACGGAATCCTCTCCACGAGAGTTCGACTCATATTTGTCCAGTTTTTTTTTTGTGTAAAATTTGTTGTCCTATAGCATTAAATATTGTAATCAAGCTAGGTTTTGCTCGCAGATTAGGATAATCATTAATTATAATTGTCTCTACGGCTCGTTTACTTATGATGCGGAGAATGTGATGAACCAGCTGCGATACCAAATGCACTGACAATGAAATACAACCACCCTCGGACTCGCAGCCTCGCCGTCAATCGAGTTCATCGGGTGCCAGAAATTTTATATTTTGGGTATTCCTCTCAGAAGCATAGAAATACGGAGGAACGTCAATAGCGGTAAAGTACGTAGTCTTACGACACATTTGCGAAACTAATTAACCGCTCTCAACAAAAAGAAACACACAAAGTAAATAATCTAAACCAGCTGTAAAATTTCTGAAGGAACGCAAACGTATAATAACATCCATTAAAAGCATACATCGACAGCAACTTGACCGTGACTGTTCTCGACACCTTCGCAAAAAAATACAAGGGACTAGCTAGTGATTTATCTTAGCAGGACACGGCTAAAACGGACCATATGCTTAAAAAATACTTAATCATCTAATCTAATACGAAATCTTCTCGTTTTATTGTATTTGGACTAGGATAAAAATTAAAATTGAAGAATGTAGAGAATAACTGAGAGTGTTTGCAACTGACTTTTTGAGATGTGCCATTGAAAAGCAAAGTGGTCCTTTAACACTTTTATTTGCTTTACCGCTCAAGTCGGTTCTTAGTTTTATCATCGTCATTATGATTAAAACAATTATAAGTCAAGCTTTCTTAAGTTAAAATCTAAGCAATAGAACTGTGAAAACATCGTCAAATTTCGTATAATAGTTTTTTATGTGATGCATATACTAAAAACATATATCCAGACATACCGACGTACAAAAACTATATAAGTAAACCATTGTGTTGGTTTCTTTCCATGTAAATAAAATAGAAGTGCTTATTATTTTATTAAATATTTTTTATATACTGACATTGCTCCTTTATTATATATAAATTATAATGTGAGCATATACATTATGTCCATCATGACGTACATATGAACATTTTAATATCATTAAAATTATAATATTTTTATATTCAACATTATACGACAATTAAACTGTAATCCGCTTGGTTTTTGCGCGTATTCGTTAGGGGAGGTGGAGCCATACACCGTAGAGTCGTTTCCTTGTATTTGAATAGAGGCCGATGCTGTGTCGTGTAACTTTACACTATTAGTATTTGCGAATAATTTTTAACCTTAACACTTACAAAATAAAGTCAATATTCCCAGATTATGATCTGAAGGTTGCTTCTGAAACCGCATCTGCTTTGTGATTATTGTACACACGTCGAATGATATATCGCAGTGACTTGTGTATGCCGCACGTTTTAAAATATTTTTACATTTTTACAGTTTTTTGGGAATTGTTTTTAGTTTAACTTGCTTCTAATATGATCTTTTAATTTAACGGCAATTTATAATATAATAATGTATTTTTGGAAAAAAACCAGATGTAAGTAATTTATAGTTCACAATGTTAAGGTCAGTATATAAATACAATTGTTCAAAATTTGCGTAGTTTAACAATATCAAACTGAAAGACCGTTGAATGATAAATGATGGGGCTTTGGCATTTAAACTTGGTTCGTAAAATAAACAATTTATCTAATAATGGTAGATCATTATTTGCCCAGATGTAGTAACCGCCATAAAAATAGCTCGTAGTAGAGAAATAAGTATAGTCTACAAATGGCTAGATCGTCATTGAATATTGATCACCGAATAGTAAATGGGTTCATCAGCATGGCCTCCATTGCCAACATGCACATACATACACAGCATACAACAGTGTCAAACATCGAACTCAAAAATTTCACGTTGAGACGCCATGAAAATGAATCTGTGTGATTTATTGATGAAGGAATGTAATGTGTTCCTCGACCGCTATCGACACTACACCCTTGGGCATCTCTGCCGCTGCGAAGTTAGTCACGAAAGCGTCGCTATAGCGTAAAATAGGAACACGGGGGAGAAAAAGAAAGGGTCGGGGAGGGCTGAATCTATGCAACGCATCATTCGCAGGCAATTTAGAGCAGCAATTTCGTACGACAAGATTTTTGACATAACGAGCCATTTATTTGGTGAACGATTACTGAAATATGTCATGAGAGTTTTGGATTTCACTATCTTTCTGCAAATATCTTAAAAATATTGCATAAATTAAGTATCTCGAATATGTATGTCATTCCATATCTAGTCTTTGGTTACCTCATAAATTAAGAGAAATTCTTCTTGACGGATTGAAGCTATACATTAAGTATTGGAGTTATTTCAACACGAGATGTAGCGTCATGCACAAATGTCAAAGGTGGATACAGCTGAAGGAAAAGGCTGGCGCCTAATGGCTTACACTCGACGATGCAACTGACAATGCAGCAGACGAAACGTACCGAGTATATCAATTTGCATTATACCCAAAGTAGGTGTACCATCAACGCCTCGTGACGAAACGAAATGCGGGCGCGTCACTATCAAGACAGGCAACAAGTCGCCTACTTTAATTAACGTCGTTATTTTATCACATATATTTAGCAGTTTCTACATTTTAATAAAACATATTAATAAGAACGCTTCACATTTAAATGGATAGTATTTTTGGTATAAATTTTCAAATACAAGGCATATTCCAAAAATGCTGAAAGACGTTTTTTCTTAAATGGAAGCCGCAATGTTAATTTTTCATTATTAACTGAACGGAATTCCATCAAATTTTCACCTCCTATTTGGATTCCACCACCTTTGAGGATTTAATTCCCGAAAATCCTTTCTTAGCGGATATCTACATCCGTTTCATATTTTCAGAACATGACCGGGTGATTTGGTGATGATCATTCATATGTCTGTCGCTCTATAGACGATTGCAATATGATTCTAAAACCAATCACTTACAATCAGTGCAACCGAAGCGGTTAGATGGTTCGATACCTACAAAATACAAAAACACTTTTCTTCGATCTATTATTTCTATTGAATAGTAAAATACAAGGACGGGCCGATTAGAAAACTACTTCAAAATAGGTCATGATATTCATATAAATACATTTATGTACTGCTATTATTTACTTTAACTATTTATTATTATTTAGAATATATTGTTGTAACTACATACTTGGATACTGTTCTATTTTAAAAATGTAGTATGAAGGTGTTTAGGAATTATAAAGAATTGCAAGTGTTTTCAATTTTGAACCGGACTCCCATGCCAATTTTATCGTATTAATTGATTTTAATACAATTTTATAAAAAAGTACGAACTCATTATTAAGTAACATTAACCGCGTCTGACTAGTATTTTGTTAATTTTCGAAGTATATTTAACAGATACCACGAACTTGAGCCCGTATCGCATCTTGTAGTACATGACTGTCTTTTATTTTGTTAACTTAACCCGACTGATGCATTGTTACGTAGTCATGATTGTACAATTATTTTACAAACAATTTGAAGTAATTTAAGTGATATTTGCAAAATCATGTAGCATTTTGCAACGAATTAACTCAACAAAAGATAAGAAAAAGTAAGAAAAGTTAAGCAATTAAAAACATCTGTATAATGTCACAAACACGCGTCTGAAACGGAACAACAGCAAATCATGAAAGCATTAAGAAAAAAGAATTACATAAGAAAACGAACTGGGTGTATGCTCATGGGCATACGTGCGTACGCACATGCATTGTTATAAATTTCATTACCCGTTTGTTATCGATTGTACGCTTAATGGGAATTGCTTCACTAACCATCGGTACGTGTTGTTAAAGATAGGTATTGCATGAACCATAGATCGTTCGCTATTCAAATTAGGTATTATTCAATTTAATTATACGTTTTAAACATCATAATATTTCGGACACTTCATTTTTAAATGATTGAAATATGACAGAAATCTAATAAATCGAGAACATCTAACGTCAATATTGAATACATCAATTTAAAAAAGGACAGCGAAAGCGAGTAACGTAGACAATAACACATACATACTGGTCACTGTACTATGAACTCAAACAGATTTAATTTTTTCGTATTTTACTCGAGTGGCAATAAAACTCAAGTCGGTTAATCCAGTGCGATATGCCAAGTGTAATAGTTTCCGACGTGCGATATCAAAGTTACATTTAATTTTGACGTTTACACGCTGACGATTACAGTTTGTTCCCAATGACAGTTCGGTTGCTAACGAAAAGCAAACGTTTCGCTTTCGTATGCTGACGATGATGTCATCAGCTGCACAGTTTGAATATTTAATAAAATCAAAGAGTTTTATTTAATATATTAGAAAAAATATTCTTTTATTAACAATTAGATATAAAATAGGAAATCATAAATGGTATTAAAATGTAAAATAATAAATTTGAAAATAGAGAAAGATTTCAAAAGCGCATGGAATTGGAGGAGACATCACGCTTTTTCGTTATGTTACGCTTTCTATCAGTCAACTCCTATCGCAAGCCGAGTTAAAGAACTTCATTTTAAAAAAGACTTTAAAGTAGAAGATGTGGCAGCGAAGAAGAAGCGGCGAGTCGGACCGGTTCTCGGCATGGCGACGTGTCGCCACGCGCTCGTAACTCTGCTAATCTCATCCATTCTTCATTTATCATAGATCAATTGTATAGGAGTAGACGATTGAAAGAATTGAACCGTTTCAAGTTTTAAGGATTTTTTTAATGATTAATTTTATTATTAGATTAGTATACTCATATTTTAAATGCAGAATTTTTTTTTTAAACCTGTTTATTTTGCCATTAGTGTAATAACCCCTCCTTTTATACATGTTTTATATACAAAATGGTTTCGAAGTTTTTTAGGCTTACATCTCTTAGCGCATTAGAGAATAATGGTGAGAATTAAATTTAAGAATCTCATTAAATACGTGAGTTCTTTCAAGAAAATTTTAACACCATAAAGTTGACTATCGATCAGAGCAAGAGTATACCTAGAGAGAAATATATATATCTCTAGTAATTTCAATCACAGGTCAAGCACTAAATACAAACTTACCTCACAATAGAAATATATAGTCAATTTACAGCAAATAATTAATTAAAAAATACTTATACTGTATTATAGTATAAAGTTACAGTACGTCAATAAATTAATATTAATAAATAGTTTAATAGGCTAATAAATAGTTAATTAATTAATATGTATTTTTAATCAAATAAATTTTCCTTTAAAAATAGATGAATGCCTATCTTTTTTAATGTGCCATTCTTATTTATTTTAACAAACCATCCCTTCATGCCTATTTTCTATAACCAATAGTTACCATCACATCTGCCAGGCGTCTCGCGACGGCTCAATTTTTTTACACGACTGCCCAAACGAGGAGCGTAATGCTTTCAAGGTACCTGTTTGTGTATATATGTGTGAGTTTCTTTATTCCACCATAATTTTTAAATGCCTGAACAGATTTGTATGTATGAGATATCATTAAAATCCTTACATCACCCCGAGTGACACTGGCTTCAGTTTTTTTTTTGAAAAAATGTATATGGCTACAGTATGGCTCCATTTACGAATGTGAAAAATAATTCCTTCAATTATTACAGTATGGGTGTCAATTGGAAGGCCTTGATGAACAGATTCTCAAAGTATATAAATTATATGCTAACGTTTTACATAGATAAGGGTACACGTACAAAATGAATATTTCATCTTTGGCTGCAACCAATTTAATCAGACTGTAATAAGACAGCGAATGTCTAGATGAGGGTATGGTTTCGGAGATGATTGGGTAATCATCAGAATGCCTGTATCATCACACGAGTAACATAGGCTAGTAAAAATAGACAAAAAAAAATAATTAAAAAGAAATTAAAATGTGAGACAGTTGCCACAAACAGGTTACTTAATCTTTATATACAAAGCGATAGGTCACTCAGTTGTTCGCTGACTCAACAGATGAGTCAGGGGGCCGTTCCGTGGGACACTTTTTAACCTAACAGGTCCCCGACTGCACAGTGTCAAGTCCGCCGTGTTCTGTACGCGCACAGGCGAGCGGGTGCGTGTGTAATTGCGGTCGTTACGTCACGCTTCCTAACCGCCGCACGGAGCCTTGGCGATTACGCCGCTCTTTGACTATAAGACGGCCGTGCCACCACGACGCCGTTCATTGCTATCACGAAAAAAATTCTCAACCGACGCTCACGAAGCGCTGACAGCCGGTCGTCTCCGCGGCCGACGGACGTCTGCGGAAGCGGGTTCCAAATTCGAATTTGAAGCGTTCCACGAAATTCGATTTCAACTTTTTAATTCGGCAAAGGCTGTCGAAATGCATCTCAGGTTCTACGTGTTCTCGTGCCAGTTGCTGTGGTTGGTGTCGATCTTGAACGGAAAGACGTACTACGGGGTCGTGGGGAACGGAAGGAATTTGTTGGTGAAGAGTCTACCGGCGATAGAGGATCGACAGAGTAACATCTACGAGGTTTTCATGGAACCATATCTGTATGTAAGTATTAAATTGTGTCGTTGTTAATTCTAAATCGCTGATATGAAAAGCCTGAACGCATGATCATTTCCAAGATTAAATTCATGCATAAAATGGAGATGCCTATTCATGCATAAACTATCTTAAGCAGAGGAAGAAGAATCGTTCGATCTGGACGAACATCTTTCTTCTTGACCAAACTGTATCGTGTTTATATCATTATGATGAATATATTACTTATTTATGCTACAAATATGTTTTGAACAATTTATAAATCGGAAATTCCTACTGAAAGTGCAAAATTATGTAAGTACATAAATGTTCTATTTCCTCCTAAGACATAAATGCAACTGAAAATTAAAAGTAGAATATGATTACCATTTGAAACGGCAACCTTTTTACATTAACAAAATTTTATAATATTCTATTTATTTCTCAAATATATTAAACATGTTCTGACACGTAATCGATAATAATAAAAATTTTAATTCCATAGTATCGCTAAGGCATAGTCGTAAAAAATCCGATATAAAAGCAATACAATTCAAATCAAATGCTAAATTTAAATGGTTTTATTTGCGCTCTCTAAGTTTCATACTACCTAGCTTTAGCTACTATTCGATTGGACATAATTTGACCACATTATTGTATAAAGAGACTGTACCAAAAATATGTGATAATTTGAAAATAATCACATTATAAAAGTCCTTCGAATGAAATGCATCGTTTGAAAGTCGTATATGGTCGTCATACCGTACGTACATCTACGATATATAAAATTAATAAGATAAACACGGTATATATACCATAGTATACGGTAATCCATTAAATGGAAGTGAATTCTCTATGACATTCCATCGAATGAAGTTTAATCTACCAACTCAAATTAAAGAAAATTAACTGCGACTTCAAAGGGGCCTCGTTTATTTTGAATATCATAGGATTGAGATCTCCAACACACTGTCCTTTAACTAGATAAGGTTTTCAAACAGGACACGACGTCATTATGTTTATTTTTTGGGCTCGAAATCGTAAAATATCGTCAAACTCGTATCAAAATTGTATAATAATGAATCAAGGAAAAAGTGTTTGTCTTTTTACTGAGGCGACGATTAGTTCACAATAATATCCCAATTGCGTTTGCATTGAGGACGACGACGGTGACCATTTGTTGTAGGACAACCTACGAAGATTATATAAAGTGGCGGTCAGTCAGATGATCATCTACCATCTGCCTCTATCACCAGATTGAAAATAAATAATCTTTCCGATAAGCCGCGTTATGTGCGTTTCATATAAATTTACAGTTACATTCTAAAGTTGGAATCGATGATGATTTATTGAAATTAATGTATGTAAAAATAATAAATTAACCGTGGTTAATGATCGTTAATCTGTCAATCAACAGCATAATACTGCAAATTCAACAGATTAACGATAATTAACTGTCATTAGTTTATTTTTATGTACGGTATAGAGTGATGATGGTAATTAATTAATGATTAACATTGACATTAATTATTCTCTATCATTAATTAATTACTATCATCACCATTTTTTCAAACTATGATATAGCTATATGAAAAGTGCCGAATATAAGCGTAGTTGTGACGGATTTTTATCTTTTTACCCTTCATTGGAAGGATGAAATGAAAGTTAGTGAACTTCATATCTCAGATTTCTTTATTGTATTCTATATCCATTAAGCTTCTCAGCGAAGTGTGTACAAAAAGGAATACTAAAAATGAATGTTTTCTTTATTTTTTCTGCTCATTTTATTTATTTTAACACAATTCCGCTTACTTTTATTATTTTAAAAACAATAGAAATCCATGACACTACCAGTGAAAAGATAACTTTAGAAAAGCGTAATGATTTACGCTTAGGACTAGTTAGAGCCACATTTTCGTTTCTTAATTGATGTCTATAATATTGATAAAGAATCTTTGATAAATTGTAAGAAGTTATTTTTTGTACAATTTATTAAATATTGCCCATTTACAATTACTATTTTCAGTCTATTTTACACACAGCTGGCTCATCCATGAACTTAACTCACATCTTGGCCCAAAACATCTTCACACCAAATTTCGTTCAAATTCAAAACATGTGGCCTCCACAAACCACATTTATATACCACTTTACAGGAGTTAGTATCTAATACCGACCAAATAGTAAATCATCTGTTTTTTTGGCGTCTTACTTATTTCCAAGTGTTGTCTAATAATAGATGTACATTTGCAAAATTTACCTAATCATTGTACATAATAAGGATTGCGGACAATCGATGGTCACGGGCGGACCGGGGCCATTCGTCGTGTAAACTTGAATGAAGGGGTTTACGTCCAACTGTGGACATTCAAGTTATTAGTTGGATCGGAATTTCATTAAAAAATATTTTATTTATCGCCACTTGTATATGTTTGCATAATGGTGAGACGATAAAAGAGAACCAAGTGTGAATTAAGTGAATGTTGCTAAAATCCCAGCGCATATGGATTTTAACAAAAACATTATTTGTTTCAATGCTACAAAAAAAATTTCAAATTTGTACTTAATACAATTAATAACCTCCATTTAAACTGTAAATTACATCGTAATTTTTTTTTAATTTAATATAATTTTGGAGTTAAATATATCCTTTTGGTTTGTATGACGCTTGTTAAATTTCCTTTTAAGTGATTTTGTATACACCTCAGAATAAATTATTTAATATTTGATATCTCCTTATAAATATTATTTCTTAATCGTCCTATTAAAACTAGCTGTAGTAGGACTTCCCAGGCGTGGAATTTATTTTTAAAAACAAGAGTTTAAAAATAAACTAAGAAACATACTTTTATAGATAACGAACTAAAAAGTAGAAAATAATTTTCAAAAAATTTAAATTGAGAATAGAGTGATTAATAAAAATACGTATTTTATTGTAAGAAAGCGTTGGATACTTGAAGTCAATTTTTATAAATCATTTTTTGACAGATATTGGTAAAAGCAAGGTCATTTTGAACATATCTTAAAAAGTACTCTACGCTTTTTTACAGTAATACTTTTTTGTTAATCACTCTATTCGTAATTTAAATTATTTTAAATTGTTTGAAAATCATTTTTTACTTTTTATTTCGATTATCTACAAAAGCGGTTTTTTTTTACTTTTTTTTAAATTGTTATTTATTTTTTTTAGTTCAATTTACCCTTGGTCCGTGATTTTTAATTTTTCAAACGATAGTTTATTGAGGTTGTAACTACCTTCCTGTGATGGGAGTGAGCAATTTGCACGCCTGTTGCCTTAAATTTTGTCGCCTATTTTTTTTTTATTATCACATCAATCCCCCGTTAAGGTGAGTGTTGTAAAGTTTAGCTACAATTGGAATATATACGATATAACTTGTTGAAAAACTATAGTACACAATATTTTATTCAGAGTGTGGGAAAAAAAAGTAATTTGCTCCCCTGCTGTGTCCTCTGGATGTGATAGTCGTTCCTCGGTCTCCCTCTTCGAAAAATTTAATTCATACGTGTACTTGGCGCAATGCAGTACCGTGTCGTCGAATATAAATAAAAATAAGGTACGCACATGTCTTAGCATGAGCCTTGTTCTTCGGCACAAAGGCACCACCGGCTATCAGATATATCGCTAATCCTGATGATTCTAGTAAGGATAACGGGACAAACTATTTAAATTGTTGCATTGATCGGTCCTTGATAAGTGTGCAAAGTCTCAGATTAATCCGACGTTTAGAAGGGGGCGAAAATAACATTCGAAAATTCCGTTACATTCAAACAAAAATACATATATAGACAGCTGATAATGGCGTGTTAAAAACCAACTAATTTTCCGTGAGATGATATTCATCAAATAAAGCCTGTATGCTTCCCTGAGCTACACTAAATTTACCCGTGAAAACCCCATGAAAAATCCTCTAATTGGAGATTGGCCTACTCAAACAGACAAATAGATAAACAAGGTTTTTAAAAACAGCCCCGGTGAATTGTGTCCTACTCCTTATATTACCTACTGTCAATACTGAACAGACAACGGTCCTAAGGTTTTATTATATATATACATCATACACATTAATGCCTCCCCTTCGCAAATTAGACAAATATTTTATATCGATACTTTTTGGAAATAATACAACGATTTGATCGCAGGACATCGGCCGGCCCCTGATCCAGTACCCGGGTGATCGCGGCGAGAAACAGATCGATTTTTCCGTAAGTAAACTGTTTTAATTTATGTAATTTTAGTTAACCCTTGTTACTTACGCTTAGGAAGCGAACTGCACGGCTGTCGTTATTTGTACGTATTAATAGTTTATCTGAAATAATAATAATAAATAAATATCTTTGGACACACACAGACACACGCATACACACAGCACCATCAGATCGAAACTTAAGACTTGTACTTCAGATATCAAATAGTAGACAGTATACATTTTTTTTTTGTAAATAAATACACATAATACATAAAAACGCCCAGATTCAAGTCAAACATAGATTTTTAATCCAATAATTTTTTTGTCTTGTGCGGCTATCGAATCCTTGCCTTCACCACGTGGGTCACTACCTATTGCGCCAAATAGGCAATGATCGTTTATTTTTTCAGGCCGAAATGTTTCGATTCATATTTAAGAATATACATGAAGTTACGCGTATCGCACTGTAACAAAATGAAGTAGTTCAGTGGCGGTTTTGTGTAGTGCAGTTTTTACGTCGAGTTAAAAAAAAAACATTTGTAGCAAGAATTAAATCACTCGTGTATTTACTTTTCAAAATATAAAAGCATCAACATTTCTCTTTCATTTTTATTTTACTTGTATTATCGAAAATAATACTGGGAAGTTCACCGAATTAAAAAAAAAAAGACAAAAAATATGTTGATTTCTTTATATCAATCCTATTCAATCTCCTTAAATCCTCCACATCCATTAGAGCCTATTTAAGGCTACATAAGGAGGTTGGGCCCATGTTGTAAGGTGTTGAATCTAGATTGTCGTAGTCGACGCTCAGTACCTAGGCCGACCTAGTTCGGGCAGGTCTCGTTTTTTTCTGAGGTCATTTCCTGCTTACACGATATACATGATTCTTTTTATGTTTTTGGATTTTTCTTTGTTTACATCATGTAATTGTGACTTTTAATCGACGCCAGGGATCTGTTAATATGAAAAACAGCTTATTATGTTTTATATCACACTATGACAAGCACTTTATACTTTGTAATAAAGTTTCCTTGATCAAAATATATTCAATTTCGACAATTTATCACCTTAAACTCGACAGTGATCGCTCAACACCTCATTTCCAGCACTTCCTAAGCAGCTGTGACGCCATCGCAAAGACTGGATTGAAGACCATAAGTATATTATTTTTATGTTGTCGTTAGATGGATCTGCACAACGATATAAAGTACATTTTTCTAATTTTTGTATTTTAGCAGTATGGAGTTTTTAGAAGTATCCAATTTTCGTCACGTTTTTTTCTGGAATGTCGATACAACTAGAAAAAGCTTCATCGATTTCGCGTCAATATAGATATTATTCAATGCAACAAATTTATTTTGTTGGCAATTTTTTACTTACTCTATGATATTTGTTTTGATTTATCTTGTATTGATAAGTGATTAGTCACATCAATTTTTTTTTTTAATGTCAGATCCCTAGTTTTCTTGCAAACAATTAATAATTGATAAATATTCTGAATTCGATAAATGCGACCTTCGGAAACTAATTTCACTAAATGTTCGTGATTTACTCCTACAAGTCTTGCAATATTTAATGTACAGACAGGCATCATGATACATTTACAAAATTTGATCACTTCAAAACGTGATCCCTCACTATCGCTAGTTTCGCCAATTGGTCAAACTAACGTGAACGCACCTTAAATGATTTAAATGCCGTCTGTAAACCTGTTACTCTATAGACTACAGAAGAACAGCTATAAAAAGTTTACACGGATCTAAAAAAGTATTTATGGATTTCTAAAGGTTTCTAAACTCGTACTGTACAAGTTTTCGCTCAATACTTCATCTGATATCGCTTAATTTCGATCTTGCCCGACAAAATCAAAACTGGACTCTAAACTTCACGATTGTATTGTATATCAAATAGTTTTACAAAAAGTCAATATACGTTAGTGTTTCGTTATTTTTCCGTTCTGGTATGAAACACTAAAAAATGTATAAACACTGTTTATCAAGTACATTAGAGATAATATAACTCGGTATATAATTAATTATATTTACAAGGTAATACTGACGCATTTTCGAGGTAAATTCAAAACATTCACTTGATGTCAACACTGTTGTAGAGTCAGGGAAAATTCCCATTGCGTTGCGATATTCATGACGCGAGACATACGCGGGCAAAGCCAAGCGAAACAAAAAAAAAATCAAAGCAAGCAAAGCTATAATCATACGCTAGTGAAATGTTAATCCTACAAAACGATAGCAAATTATGGCTTCATGAATATGAACGTTCTAATAAGCTATCGATCGCTCACTCGTTTATTCATAGCCAATGTTCTGAGCTCTTCGCCTCCATGAATCGATACGTGTGTTGCCAGCTAATAAACTGGCCGTGTTCATATTTATTACGACGTACATAAAAACCCCATATTTTCGTGATGATCGCTTTTTTGCCGTAAATTCGAGGAAGGTATAAATGTTTCGCGTTAATGGCTTTTTTACGTATGACGATATAATAATAATAATATAAAAACTAAAGGTAATTCATGTTGACTAACTTAGGTCCTGCGGAAGACGAAAAAAAAAAAAAGAAAAGAACTAGGCATCCATAATGCAAATTGCATGCCATTCGGTCGATTGTAGCTTCTAAACTGTCGATTCCTCACTGATCGCCTTTATATATAAAGCTACTATTTTGGTATTTTTTTTGTACATTAAGATATGATAACTTAAAACCAATGCCAATGTGATTCCCTAAACAATCATTTAAAAGTATGGTAGAACCAATTTCGACTTAGATTTTCTATACATTTATTAAAAAAAAATTATTATATCCCCATGAAAGTATTATAAAAATAACTTTATGCTTTTACTAACCTTTATTCTAAACTTTTTAATTATGCTTTTGCAGTTTTTTTAATCAATCGAATTTATCAATGAAAATAAAACAATTCGCTTAGTCTTTCGAAAAGCACGGTTAAATCGGTCCCAGATATAGTCATAACCATGGCTGACGGTATGTCCAGCGTGGGGGGCTTAAAATTTAAAGCTTACAGCGCAAAGGGCTTAAAGCCGTTCAGCCTGAAACAAAAATACTGTGGGAATGTTGCCTCTGAAATGGAATGATACGAATCAGACACAACACATCATTTAATATATCTATGTTGCTTAAGCACCACGAATTATAATGAAATGAAACTCGGTTACCGATTTTATATTAATTTCATTTACTTATAGACAGTTTTTGCATATTTTAAATTATTTATTTTTTTGATAAGTATTCAAATTATAACTTCCGCTCTTATGTGTGACACGTCACGATCTGTGCGTGTTTGCCTAATTAAAATTATTGTTCTTATAGGACAAATGGAGTTTAGGGCTATATTAGTATTAAAATAATATCATTATTTTTATTTAAACTACGAGCATAAGTACCGGGGCAAGACAGCAACGTGCTTAAGGTTCTACGACCCTTCAGCTATCGACGCTATGAGCTGAAAGAGAACAGGTGACGACTACCGAAACGACAGACGTTCATGGCCCACGGCGTACGCATAAGACCTTCTTCCTGCACACAGACACCTGCCAGCGGAACAACGCTCGTGATCGCTTCGACCTTTGTGCACGAGATTTATTATGGACACGCGCGCACACGAAAAGTGATGATAAGCCACGACGGCGGCTCGCGTACAGTCACGACCACATGCCTAACCTATGATACTATGACGTCACTGAACATGCTGTTTGTAATTGTACTTGTATATTAACAGCTTCCACCGCACGAACATTATAAACATATACTTATCAGCTTTTGCCCGCAGCTTTGCTAACGTTAATGTGGATTTTGTCAATCGACTCAGGCATATAATAGACTATTATTTTAGAACGTCACTATATATAATGTTGCACGTTTGGGGTTAATACATAGCATTCGACACAAGCGAACATGCTACATGCATATAGGAGAGCATGGCTTTTCCAAATGCATGCTACCTGTAATATTTGCTCTTGCGCTATGTTGATATAGCACAAGTAAGTTTGATTGGAAGCTGAAATCTTTTGAATTGGTACAGTACGTCAGTAGGGATTATTGGGATTCGAGGTATGAATATATTTTCCGCTTCTCCCGCGCCTATTATAGTATTGGCATCGATTATATTTTGCTCTAATTGTGTAATCCGAAGGCTCGTCCGATTTTATGTAATCGGGATGCATCTATATTTCGCATAAGCATAACTGGCACACCCAATTTTATTTAGAATTCATTCGAGGGTACACCCAATAGCTTAAGAGAACTTAGAAACTCAGCGGCAAATGAAGTCCAAATCAGTAGAATCGAAAATGACGACTTTCTACCACGATATTGATCTACATCAGCTAAATAGTTTTATGATCAAGATTGATTGAGTATATGAAAATTCCTCTTTAAATTAATCGAATCGGACCTTTCGTTTAAAAAATACTAATTTTCGCTTTGAATTTATCAGCATGTTGGTGCTATTATAGGTTTATTCATAAAAAGCTACACTGTTTTCAAGCAAAATAGCCCAAAATTTTATTTTGATATAGCATTTGCCCCGGCTTCGTCCAAATCGAAACCCTGACCGATATCGGAATCGAAACCGCAATCGGGCCGGGAAGCAGAATTGAAAATCGAGACCGGGTAATCGAAATGGGAGTGTGCGACTAGAATTAGTATTAATAGTGCGACTAGAAAAAGAATTGGGAGAGGGACCGGGATCGAGAGCGGGACCAGAATCAGAATCTGCTTAGAACGAGACCGGGTTCGGAACCATAAGCGGAACCACGATCCGTATCGAGAGTGAAATGAACGGGCATCGAACCGGCGCAGAGTCAGAATCGAGAACGGGTTAGCAATTGGATTAAAAACATGATTGAAAGCGTGATCGGTCGATATACAAGATGAAAAACTGATTCTATGTCAAGGCGAGCGAAGCAGCGGGCAAAAGCTAGCAATTGATAAATTTCATGTTAAACTTTTCAGAGTCACGCTTGGCCATCTGCAGGTATCTGGAATGTGATTGCGGGCGAGCGGAGGATGGGCTTTGATTAGAAAACATGATTTTGGGTCGTTCGATATTTAATACGTTTCAAAAATGTCCTGTTATGTGTTTCATTGTTTATATGATTTTTGGCTAATTATTTGAGCATAGGGTTTTTGGGCAGTCGTGCTTCTTATCCATTATTTGAATATTTGTCACCTAAGAAATGTCTGCTTTATCTTTCACAAAACAACCTGATTCGACATTCGATTAATTACTCAAATTACACAAATTATTATACAGGTATTTATCACCTCCATTTATTTCGTTCTAAGTTATGTCGATATTTTAGATGTATATATATGATATTTTCCAGGGCGTTACGTACTTATATTTATATAACCTAAAAAAAATCTTCTACATATGTCCTTTTAAGACGTAACTATAGTACCAACAATAATACGTACGCGGCCCAATGTCCGTGTTAATAATTTTGCACGTGTTAAGAATCTAGTATACTTTCTTCAGCATGTAGATTTCTACATGACCATGTCGCCTTTTAAAAAACATGCTGACCATTGAATTAATTTCTTGACACGATGACAACAAAAGTGCTCAACGATGATAAGCGAGGATTCGAACCTGAGTCTTGTGCACGGCAAACGGGAGTGTTGTGAACCGCTAAACTATATCCCATAGACACGCACGTAATTTGTAGATAACAATCGTACAATTGGTCGCGGTGTGCTAACGGACACACATCGGAGACGCAGCGACATCCGTTTAGGAATATTAATTTGTCGGCGATCGCGTGTCAAAGGCGGCATCGCGAATGCGCGACAATGCACCTCGGCCAGACCAAGGTTCCACGTTAATCACTAATTACAGAGGGGGCGCTGCCGACGAGGAAGGCGATTATAATCACGTCTATTACCTTCACGATTCCTTTAGACGCGACCTCTGGCGGTCAAAGACCTGGAAAAACCTACTTAGTACGTCGACGCCTAACTTCTGCAGGTTTATATGGAGACGCGAGTTTTTTAGACATTTTTTTGAACTTGTCGTTCATATTTAAATTTTCGATCTCCCGATCGAAGTCGACCCTCTATCGATAGCTAATTTCGGCTACCATTCGCCCGAATAAAGCATGTTCAAGAACAATTTTCGACAGGTTTTTATGAGCGGCCAGTTAAAGCTTTATGTTACTGTCTATGCAATTCTACAGATGCTGACGATACCACACTCAAACGGTCATAATAGATGTATTTTGAACGTCACTACTACGATTATTTAAAATAATCAACTCTAATTTACTAAATCACGCTAAATACTGAAGGATTTTTCCTTAGATAACAAAAAACGAAAGATAACAAATGTGGGATTTGCTATGTCATTACGAATTATCGGCCTCAAAAAAATTCCTATGGGATTATTTATAAATTACATGTACTCAAAATGACGAGGTCTGGGGGTTTCATCAAATCTCGTTTAGGGGATAGGGGTAACTGGAAAACCTCATGGCAATTCTGAGATTCAGAAAACAAACACATCTTTAACGAGTGTCCCTCAAGAAATCGAGAATGTATTGAAATAATAGATTGCCAATTAAGTACGTACCGTCAGGCGTTGCGATCAATCATTAATTACCATGTCATATCCACCTCTGTTTCTTTAAAACTGATATGGTCTGCCCCACCCAAATTCGAGCCACTGGTCTGCGGTGTAGAATGTTTTTTCCTCCAAAAGGACCTAAGGTATATCAATAAGTAATATAAAAAATACACAAATCTGGCAATATCTATGCTACGTTTCAGCTTGAAGTAAAATGTAAACGAGTCATAGATACTTACCCTAAGAAAAAAATCTTCACGCCTTCATATAAATAGGTTTTAATTACATTAAGAACCCCTTCCCCCATTTCCTCTTAAACCGACTTTTAACAAAAAGTCACTTTAAATAAAATTCGCGTTCCATCTCTTCCTTTTAACGGATTTTATTCCTAATAACCGTTAAAATAAGGACATGAAACGCAATTTTTTATTTAAAAGTGACACTTTCTTAAATGTCACTTTAAAAGGAAATTGTGGAAGAGGCTCTAAAAGTTTTTATTCTACGTAGTTGTTGTTGACGCGGGAACTTCATAATGAGTTTTTACGATTACAGTACTATACAATTTTTATGAAATAATGAGATTGACATGAACTGGACGGGCTCCAGTAGCGTTTACGCACCGGTTTAATTTTTTTTTCTCTAAAAAAACGTTCACATAATAAGTGGGTTCATGCCGAATACAGCGGTGTTGTTTAGACGTACAGCAATTTTAATTTGTAAAAAAAAAAATAAAACCGTTGTATCAAAACAATTTACGATAATGTGTTCCGCGTTAAGTCTAATATTAAACGGTGGAAATATAATGATAGGTTTTACATACATCAATAGAACTTATAATATAATATTACCACTGATAATATTGTAAAGATAGTTGTTATAAAAAGTATTTCAGAATTATGAAGCTTTCTAAAATGAAACGTCTTTTTGATAATAAAATACACAAAAAACACTTAAGGCCATATCTACTGCTACTCTATCTTTCCGCCCACTAAGCACAGTTTCTGGACCGGAGACATCATGTTTCCGTAGACATTACACATTGCGAAGTACATTAAGTACGCCTCTCGGATGATTATTACACATTGAGGGGTCCAATTCTAAAATCATGCACTTTGGCCCTCTCCGGGTGTGCGGTGCTGACGACCCTGACTACGCCCGACATAATAATATCCGGCTTGACGTGCTCTTCGAGGCACAGAGTAAAAGTTCCACTTGAGCCGAAAACTCATTGGTCAATTCGGTAGTTTAACTGTGAAAATGATACTAAATTTGATCTACGTGTTATTAGCAGCAAAGTTTTGACAAGCACAGAAAAGTATTTTGTTAATGGTCAAATTTCCAGACCAATTTCTTCTAATCTGTATTGAATTCTTCAACAATATTTGATCCATTCACACAAAACCGTAAATTAATGTCAATGGGAAAATAGCTCTTTTCTTGTTTTTCTATTTTTTATGTAATGTTTTCACTGTTGAATATTTTTTTTTTAATAGGGTAATATTAAGAATTTACTTACACTTTTGAACGTGTATTATTGTTAAAATTGTCGAATTAAACGTGATATTTCCATTAAACACACAGAACCTGATAATCTATATGAAGCATGGTCGTTGAAATTATTACAAAATCCATAGAATTCCATTTAATTAACACACGAATTCTTTATTATGTGTAGGACAACCAACTCGAAGAAAATCTTTTATAACTAGCAATAATCGCTGCACTTTTTACAACCATATCGTTTCTCCATTAAAGCCATGTTACTTGCCTATTGAAATAAATTTTGAACGAAATATAGAAGTCAACAGACCAACAATCATGCAAAAATATCATGATACGTTTTCGTAATCGATGGAATTGATATCCAGTACTACCATTCTAAGGTAATAATTTTAAAGCGATTCTCCAAAAGAGTACAATATCCGAGAGGTGCGTTATTCAAGACACAAAAAACTGTATTAAAAAATAATAGTCATATGACAGCTCGAACGTTTACAAGGTTTGGTTGATCATGATCAATTTTACAAGAGTCCTGAATTTCTGTAACGTTAAAACGATAAATTAATACTGCCAAATTGTCATTTTCTCCATTCCTTTTGATAAATTCCTTTTCATTTTATACACATAGTATCTATGATAATTATACTTGGACCATTTTCAGGGGCCAAAAATACCTACGGGTCTACAAGCCGTAGCATATCTCCTGGATGACGACGAATCAGGAGTCGATGGGGAGTTGATATTTACGCAGATCGTGCCGAACGGCCCCGTGACCATAGAGGGCAACGTGACCGGGCTATCCCCGGGCCTGCACGGCCTGCACATCCATCAAAGAGGCGCCGTCGATGAAAACTGCAAGGAATTGGGACCGCACTTCATCGCTTACTATGGTCGTCATGGAGGGCCACGAGACGAAGTTCGTCACGTGGGAGATTTGGGCAACATTAAAGCAGAAGAACAGACCGTCCGGGTTAAGATTGTCGACCACCTGATATCATTAGCTGGCCCCAGGTCTATAGTGGGAAGGTCTGTAGCCATCACTCGTGGCGAGGACGACTATGGAAGAGCTGGAACCGAAGACAGCGCTCTGACCGGTTCTTCCGGGTCGGCGATCGCTTGCGGCGTCATCGGATATTTGAATTAACATTAAAATATATTATATAATATTAAGTACTTACCATGATACATTTCAACATGTACCCACTTTGAAGTGTATTTTCATAAAATAATTACCTAGATACTTTTTTAAAAATATGGACTCAATATACATATTATATATGGTAAGGTTTAACATAAGTTGAAAATTATAACATATTTATATAAAAAAATTACATTCAATTTAATAACTGTTATTTTAATTCTTAAAGAACATTATCTGTTTCAATAATGTGAGAAGTATAAAATGAATAATAAAATTATAAACGCAAAAAACCATAAGCAATGTAGGAGGTATGATTCTTATTATTGTGACATGTATATTGTTATTTGATACATTTTATGATCTATTTGTTCAATATACTTATAACAATGATAAATATACTATGTAGAAGTATACAATAGCTGCGACATAAATATTCCTAAATTAAAGCCAATTGTTCTCAATGTTTTCAATTAATTTTCATCCACAATCAATGCTGTTAATTTCACTAGTATGATATTGTCTCTTGTGTGTTAGAAAGGTCAAATTTTGACCACCCTGAACCGACGAGCTTGTGTTAAGAGAGTGATGGATATCAGCGAAGCAAGAGAGATGTGAAAATATCATATCATTTTGAAATACATAGTATCTGCCAACCCTTCTGGGATATAGGCACAAGTTTATTGATTACAATGAGTGGTGGTATTATTTCATTGCAAAGTAATAATATATGTGTAAGTATAATTTCTTAAGCATTTTGCTGAACTCTTTGAATTATCATCGGTTCACTTTAAGGCTGCGATGGCATCTCACGCAATAAGCATAGCAGGCAGATGTTAGTATTTTGGTGAATACCATAAAAGCTGATATATCCTCAATCATCCTAGAAACACAAAAGGTAGTGCCTTTTGTTATTGTAGGTTTTATACAAAATCCTCCTGGATATGAATTCATATATTAACCTCCGAAACGCAGAATCATTTATGGAAATCGAAATAAACACAAACTATAACGTTATTTATTTGTAGCAGCCCTTTTTTATTCCTTAGCCAATTTTTTTACTCTAAGAATAAAAAGACACAAATTACATATTGAATTTTGAAATTACTTAAATCCAACATGATACCTGACATATAACAAGTCATTAAAATTGAATGAAAAAGATTTTAAGAAATGTTCAAATCATTCACAGAATAAACATTACGGACTACGTAAATGTTTATTGATTTGGTCATTAACATCTTATATATCATTCTCCCAACAGACAAATTTAAGTTTTCAAATATCAAGTTAAGATTTACGTAATGTTGCGAGACTAATAGAGATATGTAACCATATAAATCCATCAACATGTGAAAAAAAAACACATAACAATCGAGCAAAAAACCAAACACGTCACTCGTTAAACAAGTCATGACTATCTACAGCAGTTCATTGGAAACGATGCAGACAGGGAGCAAAGTACACTTTTATTATTTTCATTTTAGTCAATCTTACAATTTAATCATACAAAGTACCTGTAACACAATTTAATTACACAAAGTACCTATAACACAATTTAATCACACAAAGTACCTATAAAATTGTCTGTTTATGAATGATCCATTTTAAGAGACTACTACAGGTCATTATTAGGTTTTGAGAGAAATGCAATGAATTCATTAATTCAACTAACATTATATTTTACATTTCTAAATGTTCATTCTAAACCAGAGGTTCCCAAACTCTTTTGTTTCATAGACAAACTGGGGGTCCACCTGGACTACTTTGGTCTACAGCTCTAAACTGACACGGTGTAAAATTGATTTTGTTTAAATATTGTAGCATTATTTACTATCGAATTTTATTTTTAATTTCGTTTTAAAAATGATTAATCTTTGTATGTTATAAATTGCAGCATATTTGACTTCATATTAAAACATATTATATTAAAATGAAAAATTAAATGTGGTTACTGCTTTCATTTTTACTTTCGAGCAAAGTTTCACAAAATATGTGTTTCACAATTTAGACTGCTATTATTCCATTATCTGTGTAATTTTTAAACTTTGATACAACTTTTTTCAATGAGTTAAGTTATCTTAAGAGCTATGGGTTTTCATGTTTCTATTGTAAACGTATACAAATATTTATTTCAAAAAAATACCCTGAAAGGGCCTTAAAACAAACATGACGGGAAATGAAAATGAAACAAAATTTTACCAATACTCAGTCTTGAACTGATTATTTTATTACTGTATTTGTAATATTAAAATAATATTGTTAATTATTGAGATGAATATAACAAGATTTATCACTGAAAAAATATCTCCAACATTTTATGTCGGATCAAAAACTCCAACAGGTACAAATTGTTTGTTATAGTGATGTTTATTTACTTACACCCAAAAGAAGCATTAATAAATCTAAAAAATACCCAAAATAATAAATAAACTAAGGAACTTGTATGATGTTGAGTCTAGACGATTGTCGTGACAGTTCAATATGTTGTCCCTAGATGACGTGACTTTATACAAATTCCCATAATTAAAAACCTTTTTATTGTAGGCCAATGGAGGCGATTAAACCTTCAACTTTTTTAATATACTCCTTCATGGCGTCTTCCTTCGACATACCCTTCTTGCCATTCCACGCCTCCCACTTGTACTTGCCTTTCAGATCAAGCATACCGGGTTTGGCTGGAACAAAAATAACACAAAAAATTTCATTATTACACTAATTTTAATAGACTTTAATACTTAAATTATATTGTTATTAGTAATATTTTATAGTCTATAATAAAAAAACACACATGATAAAGATAATGAAATTGTGATTATAAAACCTATATTGTAATTTAGTTCCTTGTTCACATTTCCCACATCATATTTTTAACTGTCTAATGTGTCCCTTAATAGAATTACAAAGAAACAATATCTTTTGAATGTAATGGTTTTAGTTCTCATCATACATGTTTTGCTGCGTTTGTTACTTTCTCTTATTATCAACAAAAATAGTATGTCATGGAATCATATTCTGATTAGAATTGATCCTAACCATAAAGAAAGATTTTCAAAGTTGTGCATCTAAAATTAACTCTTCCAAACATTCGGTTCAGACAGTAACAATATACTCTATAATGTAAAACCTGTGAGTAAAGTTTTGTATTTTCTGAGAATTGAAGAAATAGAATATTTTTAAACAACAAAAACTGTGAATTGCATGAAAAGTTTTTACATAATGAAAAAAGAAGGGAAATCGTAATAAAAAAAATGTAAAACATTTAATTTAGTAAAATACATGTACCTTTTTCTCATTAAAACAAGAAATACAACAGAAGAGTACTTATAATCTTAAATGATTTCTTAATAGATATTTGATGTTTTCAAGTTGGTTTTACAATTTCATTAAAAACTTTTAGTGCCACCTGCTATTGGTTTAGTGAAACCAACAGCAGATGGCACTAAAAGTTGTTTTTTTATTATTGATTGCAATTATAGACTACACGGGTTTTAATGACTTTGAGCAAAACAATTCTCAAATCACATCACATATATATCGCTACCAGTCAGCCTATACGTGACCATCCTAACCCATAACAACTATCTTATGTACTTAAATGCCTTGTATACATGCTAAAATTTTGTACACATCAACATTTACACAGAAAAAAAATAAGAATATTTTGTAAGCTGTACAAAAAAAAAAATGGCCAAGAGCATGTCAGACAGTGCTTACTGTAGGGTTGCGAAACGTAATGGAACTATGCATTTCTTTGTAGTAACTTTGTTATAAAGTGCTCACTGTAGGGTTGCAAAATGTTACTACAAAGAAATGCATAGTCCGTTTCTTTGTAGTAACTTTGTAGTAAAGTAAATAAAAAAAATTAGGTTGTTACACTTTTTTCCATGTTTCCCACACAGAATAGCACAGACTTTAGAGAAACAAGTAGGTATGTCAACTATTACTCTGAAAGTGGTGTGAATTAATGTGCAGCAGCAAAAGAGCGCATCTTCATGGCACTTACGTCCTTTTGTTAAGAAACGCAGTTTTTCGGAAATTAATCAAAAACGGTATATCCAATGATCTCCAAAATAATTTTCGTTGAAAGTATTTATTAAGCGTTATCTTCGTTATTTTTTCATATTTTTTTGGATATTCGGTTTAGAAAATAGAGGGGAAACACACACAATATTTTCAACTTAGGCAGCGATTATTTCCGAAATCATTCACGTAATCAGAAAAATTGCTTAAAAACCTTAGTGTTTTTTACAAGAATTGTCGAAATATGTACGTTTGCTGAAAAAAATTTTTTTCAGGTTCTGTTACATGTACGGAGTGCCCCCTAGAAATATTTATTTTTTGTTATCTAACTACCAAACTAAATAACGACTTAAATAAGATACCTATACTCTGAATTTCATCAATATATACCTTATAGTTTTTGAGTAAAATGCCAGTGACATATAAATGGATGGAAGGACGGATGGACAGACAGATATGACGAAACTATAAGGGTTCCGTGTTTACCATTTTGACTCAGAACCTTTATAAGGTAAGAAATAAAATATATTTTCATGAAATAGTTCCATATGGCAATATGCTTAGTCAAAATAATTTTCAAACATTGCATATAAAAATGCCTAGTTTTCTGAAATACCATTCTTCAGATCCATAAATAAAAATATTTTTGAGACAGTTATTTTTTTATATTTTTTGTTATTTGTATGTAGGGTCATTTTAATCTTTTTATTATTACATGAAATTGGGTAGTTTTTTTGGAACTCAAAATATTATATGATATGATAACAAAGTAAATTTTATTGCTCAATCTATGTGAAAAGGCACATAAACCTTTTCACCAAATTTTACTTTTCTTTCATAGAAAATGGACTTTTATTAATTGCACAGTAAATAAATAAATAAGAGCTATAAATACGAATTTATTTGTTCACACCAATAAGGTTATCAGTGTAGAAAGTTCAGGGACAGCATTATATTGCAATCCATTATCTATGTTGATATAAATTTAACTTCACAATTAATACATTTCAGATTCTTTGGTTGTGAACGATTCACCATTTGTTAATTATCAGAACAGATTTTATTGTTCAAGAAAGATGAACTGTTCTGTATAAAGATATTAGATTTTTTATGCTAAAAATTTTTATGACATTGACATTTTTTTTGTTACTGTGGAATCAAACTTTTAAAAAAAAAGAAAACATAGAAAGAAATGGGTAGAAGAAAATAAAGCGAAAGAGGAAAAACAAAAAAAAAAGAAAAACAGAGGAAAAAAGACAGACAAAGGAGGAAAATAACGAACAGTAACCAAGACTATAAAGCCTCGTCTATCACAACTTCTAAATAATTGTATTGATGAATTTATTCTGTTTATTTTTTTACATTAATAAAAATTTTACTGTAAGCTGCTGCATGAATACATTCTTTTAGTGAAACATGTACTACATTGTATTGATTTCTTTTTAGGTTTTTATTATAACATGGAATTAGCAATTCCACATTATAATCTTATTACTTTATTTATATAGATATCGTGATTGAAATATCTTTATGTCAAATATTAAAACAATATTAATATGGCAATAAATTGACACATATGAAAACTTTTTTTTTGTAACTACAGCATTTGAGGCCAATGACTATCCTAGGAATATATAATATATCATAACCTACAAGAGTATCTATATATGAAGGTTATAAATCGATCAATCAACATAAGCCACTTACCTCCTTATCTACATGGACTGATATCACAGCGACCGAATGATTACAAACGGTACTGCATAATCGATTTTGATAGAGAAAAATATTGTGACAATTTTTAGTTTAACCCAATTTTTTTTTTGCATATCAGACCAAAATAAATAAAAATTTGTTACTTTTACAGAAATAATAAATAAATGTACGTATTACATGAATTCACCTGAAACCCTTTTTAGAACACATTGTAGCCCATTTGACCATCACATTTTAGAAAATGCTTCTAAAACTGTTCAATACATCACAAGCATATAAAGCAATGTGTATACGATGATGCTAAATTATTACAAATATGTTGTCATTTAAATGACATTTTTCATATAAACATCGCAATAGGTTAAAAAATTTGAAACGAGTTTTACGTGACTTATGTAGTGCTTCATATAGTTATAATATCCTAATTATCTTAATCTTAACTCAAATATTTAATTAACAACAAATAAATAATTACATTACAATACAATAAAATGTCCTGTCATGAAATGAGCACGACCTTCCATGCACATAGTTCAATTACCACTTCTTTGACGTCTGAAGTGTATTACAAAAAAAAAGTTAAGCATTGGACAATTATGGTACAAGTAATTTACATAGCATTGCTATTTGTACACCTACCCACGTAATACAGCTCCTTAGCAATGATTAACACAATTGATTTCACAGCTATTTAAGATGCAGAAATATTCAATGTATTTCTTCACCTTCACTTAGTTTTTTTTCCTAATTGCTTTATTAAGACAATGTCTACAAGTGAGTCATGCAAAACATAATATTTTTAGTATTCTACTAATTAATATTTGTATTGATGCATATACCAATGCATATTTTTTCTTCTAGAAAATACAATTAATAATAATATTTTAACACACAGCCGAGTTAAAATAAATCATAGTTTTACAATTTCATTGTGCAAATAGAGTAATAACATTTTTAATGCTAACGACCATTTCATTTATCCCTAACAGTTAAAGATCTCTCAGAGCGTTAAATCAAGTCTGGCATAGTGTATGGTACGTACCAGTAGCATATCATGCGTGTTAGAATTTTACAGTCGAAATATAAATCATGTGAACAAATGCATCACTTTTATACAATACAATATAAAACTGCTATTCCTTTTCATATTAAAAATAAATCCTTAATTGATATAACTTGGAAGAAAATGAGCATTAAATTTTTTTAAAGCTTTTGGCTCTGCATATAGAAAATAAAACGCTTACTGTGAAAATTTCATAATATCAATGATAGCTAAATTGCTAAAAAAAAAGCACCCTGTTGTCGGTCATCCACCTATTTTAATTAAAGGCTTTATGCGTTAAAAAATGTTTTTATGAATAAAACAGTCGTATTGAAATATAAGCTTGCTTATGTAAAATTTTTCTTAAACAAAAATATAAAACCATGCTATTTTTGTAAAAACATTAACTTAATAGAATTCATATTCTATATCTGCATCTACTTAAATGATTTTTGCGTGAAATACCACACAACTTAGTTGAGAATGACTATAAAAGCTGACAGAAATTGATTCTGATTTGTGTGGAATGGGCCAGTCTTGACAAAAATGCATATTTTATTAATAAAGCATAGTACACATCAGTTTTTCCATTAAAATATTCATAAGTGCTTCTATCGACAAGGAAATACTTCAACACAACCTATTCATAATCAAATAATTATTAAAAATTAACAAGTATTCATAATTAATTTTATTAAAATCTCCTCTATGATATGAATAATCATCAAATTTGAATGGCATAAAATTACTGATTACAAACTCATATTTTAGAATCATTTGGTATTGGCGTAATTTAAAACTGTAATTTAAAAAAAATCAATAAAACTTCTTCAATAAGAAAATCTACAATAGCATTAAACACATCCAAAAACTGCATTTAAATTTAAATTGAA
Organism: Eumeta japonica; assembly: GCA_005406025.1. Taxonomy (NCBI): domain Eukaryota; kingdom Metazoa; phylum Arthropoda; class Insecta; order Lepidoptera; family Psychidae; genus Eumeta; species Eumeta japonica. The sequence goes on along the minus strand of BGZK01001674.1, from coordinate 66,620 downwards.
TCAACAATTTTCATTTTTCATTTAAACAGAAAACTAACATAACCTGCCATGTACAAAATGAAAATGGATAGTAATTTGACACCAAATTTTGACTACCCACATAAAACTAAAGACAAACACCAGTGAACTATTAATAATGATGCTTACATGAAGGATCGGCATCTCCGACAGTCGCTTGCTTGTAATAAGCATACAACTCCAATAAGTCACTATCGCTGGGTACAGACTTCAGCTTCCTGACGTCACCAGCCGCTTTGTCGAATTGCTTGAGAATGAAACAAAAATAGGCATAAACATTTCTTCTCTTACATATTGACTATATATCATTATCATTATCAAATATTATGATATATAATTTTCAGATGTAAAAAGGTATCATTGGTAAAATGTGGTTTCTTCAATAAATTTTGGAATCCTATCTTCAGAGTAATGTCATAGTAGTAATGTTAATACACTTTTTCGCATAGTTAGAAAAAAATTAAGTATATATAATGGCATACAATATGCCAGAAACAAATCAGGTAACCAATATATCAAATACTTACAAATTACATACATAATGGAATTTTAAGAACATAATTGTGAGTTCAATTGGCTAACCTTTAATGCATTAATTTGGAAGTATATTCTGTTGAATTTTTTTGTAACATACATAGTTATTAACAACGCATTAGAATAAGAAGTTAAACTCGGTAGAATAATTAACCAATATAAATATATTAAAAGTATAGCAATTTCAAAGAAAGCTCAAAACATTGAAAGCAAAGAAAAATAAAACGGAATTTTTAGCCCACTTTCTCCAAGTGATACATTGATCTACGTGTATTGAGCCGTAAACTACTGCTAGGGATTTATTTATTACTTTGCTTTCACTATAGTAATTTTTACATAAAGATTGAGGAGACATTTCACATTTATAAACTTATCTATTGCAAAAGGAAGTCAGTTAAAAGTAAAACTCAAGTTTTTTCAAAAGTCATTAAGTAGTATCCAGAACTGATTGCAATCGGTGCTAACAACAACCAAATAGCACTTTGGACTACGGGTCAAGGATTTTAAACTTCATGCCGCTTAACAGAATCGATAAAAAAAAAGGATGTACCTACTCACCTCTTGGAGAGACATTCTTTGGAATATGGGGTTTCTGGGAGGTTATGCTGAAAAATACAAACAGGCCATCATTAAACATTATTTCCAAATGCACAAACCAATGTATTTATCCCCAAACAATTCAATATCGCAAGTAATAAAGCAATAATAAAATTGTAGATAAGATTTACACAGGGACACGATGAATAGCAGTCGACTTGCATTTAAGCAAATTTCAACTCTGCTTATGTACTCAAAGAGAAACTACAAGCGGCTACAATTATAAATTTATATGTTCAACGGCAATGAAAGAATAGCAATAAATTTTAGGATACGAGTTAACCTAAACTTACTTCAAAAACAAACACAACTAGCGAACACGACAGCTCGAGCGTAACTGAATAAAATTCTGTGTCACTGCTGCTATTGAAATAGTTGATTCGATGTTTTATCGCTAGTTTAGCTGCTCTAAGCGAAACTTCATTCCTTATCACTTAAAAACTAACCTGCCAACGTTCGTATTTATTTTCAAAAATACGCAAAGTATCAAAAAATGGGTTAATTAAATGTCAAAATTGACATTTTATGAAGTACTATATTATGAATTCCAAACTCTATTATAATTTCTATGAGATACAAAAACGCATTATTTATTTGAATGTGCCTTCGCTGCCACTTCCTTAGCTCGATAATAATGTCAAATAATTCAATCTACGTACATAACGCTAGTTAACTCCGGTTGCCATGCATTCGCCATTCTGAATTTGGCCTTCGGCCTGATTTGAGCCTGCATTAAATTTTATTTGCCGAATCCGACAAGCGATTTGGCAAATAAAGAAAATAACTGATGGACCAACAATGGCGTTTTAATTCCATTCTTCCGATTAGGAGACGGACAAAACCCTCATTTAAAAAAACAGAACTATAAACGGGAATGCAGACAACACTTTCAAATTATGGCAATTGCCGAGGAGAAAAAAGTGAGATAGAGTATACATCACATACATGGATTCTATTATGCATCTATTCGCAAATATTCATAACCTCTTTCTTTTTTAGGACAACTTTGCCGGCAATTTTGCTTAAAGTAACTATATATCATATATATCATTGAAAATATATTTATAAGTAATATAAAATAATGTAGAAGCGACCCTAATAAATGCTCGGTCAGACCGAAAGCGGGATCGGGAGACAGGCCGCGCGACGTGCTGCGGCGCAATACCTACGCGTCATCTGTTCTAAGGTTGACAGTACGTACAACAATTCTACATAGATATTCTAAGCTATTTTTTCAGAAACGGCTACTTCAAAGACTATGGTTTCTTTCTCAAAATTCTTTTATGAAGGGAGGAAATTATGAATAATGGCGAAAAAATGCATAATAAAATCCAAACTGTATATTTTTAGCATATTATGTACCTAAGTTGTTTTTAAAATACCAGAATGGCCATCACAAGTATTTTTTAAGACCTTACGTAGATCCTTAAAAATAAATTAGTATTATAAACATAAACATTGGATCAGAACAGAAAATTTATTGGTCCTGTAAAATAATACATATAGATAAAAATTAGCAAGAGTGATTTCAAAGTCACAAATAATTTTTGACCCTCCGTAACTGTTGTAAGCAATCTCCATTGAATCATTCAGTCAATAGACAATGCTTGGAATCGAAGTACATATAGCGGCCTACAATACGACGAAGGGTTTCGTAACCCATCCAGGTTAACGAATAGGAAAACCAAAATACGAGACTTCCATCTATGATTCGATAGTGATCACCCACCTGTTTACAATGATTACTCCGGGGGTCAGGATACTGGAAAAGGTCAAAGTCGTCACCAGACCCGAAGCAACCGACAAAGTTCGGGTCCGCTAAACAGTTCTAACAATAAATTTAGTTCCAGCCCAGGATATTGTAAAATCACATAGGTCCTAAAGTATTTCAAGATATGGGGGTACGTTGTCATAATCACAACAAAAGAAGCAACGAAGGACCTCAAGGAAACCCTCGTAAGTTAATAGGCAACCGACATAAAAAAATTAACAATGACGTCGATACAGTAAATGGTTTGTTGGAGCAGTCGCAACCATTTGATCGGTAAGTATGTCGTCAAGATGGCCTTGATAAAGGCGATCATGAACACCTTGAGAAAAGAGGCGGATTTACAGACCCTATCTTGGCCTAACAAATAGACCTAACAGCTAATCAAATAGGTATGCACCAAACTTAAGAATTTAAGAATGTTACAAATAAAAAAACAGGTGCATAGTAGTTATATGTAGTAAAAAAAATAGGTTGTTGTAATATTAATAAGACAGAATTAATAAATATTTTAGAGTGGTGTAGCCAAGCCACGCTGTGGTCATTTTAGTTACAGCACTAAATCGGTGAGATATTATACTTCCACAGAATACAAACATAAAGTAACAATTTTCGCTATTGTGTTTCGTCCAGTGAGTGAGACTTCCAGTGACCCACTTCCCCTCTATTAACCTATAGCCCCTTCATCAACCCATAGCTCCTCCATTAACCCATCGCCCATCCGTCAGGTATCCTATTCTACCTAAAGAGGCTGACAACGCACCGGTGACTCTTTTGAAGTGGCGAATGTCCATGGGCGGCGATAACTACGTACTCTTGTAAGCTCGTTTGCCCGTTTGAGTTAGGTCGTTTGAATGGAAATATAAATAAATACATAATAAATTTCAAAATATTTTTATTTACATTTCAAATACAATTTTAGCAAAAGTTTGAGCTCTCTTTGTAAGTTAAAAAAAAGAACTGTATAACAAGAAGCCCACTCTTTTTATGTTGCATTGTAAGGAGAATAAAATGTAGAGGTGGAAATGTGTATGAGGTAGTGTGAGTGCGCATCTGTAAGCACGTACATATGTGCGTGTGCATACAAACTTTTTTATGTTCTCGTACAAGTACATATACTTGTACGAGAACATAAAAAAGAAACTGTGAAACGGTTGAACCTTAATGTCATCCGTACAACTTCCCACTATGATATTTATGATTATTTATCGATGTGTTTTTCAGCTCCTAGAATTTAAAAATATAGTTATTTAAAAGCTCAAAGATTTATCTTTAAGCTTTTCGAGGTCAAATACTCCAGCTTGAATTTGTTAACTTAGTCTAAAAATTACTTAAAAAAAAAACATTATTTAATTTAATTGTTCGGGATATCTCAAAAAACGCCAGAGCCAATCGGGTTTCATAGTTTCAGGCAGTCTAAGTCGAGATTCCTTTAGAATAACACAAATTAACTCTTCCCATGCCGAAAACCATAAAAAATTTACAAAAACACACACAGAAGGAGAGAAAGAGAGAGAAAAACGAAAACGAAAAAGATCACTAGAAAAATGGTCAAAATAGATTCCCTGGACCAACGTCAAGATCTAATGAAAACTCGATTGTCCAAAACCGAACTGAAAAGAATATCTTCCCAATTCGAAAATTATTCAAATCTCATAACTGGAAGTTAAAAAAAGCTCAGACGATCACTTAATGATCTTACTAGCGGTGACGGAGAAAGTCGAATCAATCGGCTCCCTCTAGTATAGGGAAGATGAGTGATGGCTCATTCTCTGTCACAATCATGGTATTATCTCGATGGAGAGAAAGAGAGAGAGAGAGAGAAATAGTTCGTACCTTTGAAAACAACAGTTACGTGACTAAAGAAACTCACAGGAAATGTATGATACCGAGCGAAGAAAAACATTCATAAAGATCACAAGATAACAAATTAAACACACAAAACTTCATTCAAAAAAAGATACTGACCAAGGGTTTGCGGGAGCATGTTTCATTCCGAAAAAATAATGTGCGTGAAAAGAAATAATTCTGACTCATCCTGCTTTCTGTATATGAAATACAACATCACAATTCTGTGTATTTATTCATGGACGAATATTCGAGCTTTCGTTTGCGTTTGGTTTTCTGTCGTCAAACTTGTAATTTTAATTTATTTATTTTTATATCAAATTTATGTCTAAAAGTACATTTTGTTTGTTCATACTGAATTTGACAATATTATACGTTTTTTAAAGCATATGAATAATAATATGAAAACAGGAAACCTTTGATAAAATTTATCGCGCACAGAAGGCGCAGCAAACATATATTTGATTTTAGTGTATTAAAAAAAATATTCGCAAAATATCTGAAGATCGAAAGTATACATAAAAAGGTAGCTGACATAGAGCGACAGCGACGAGATGGGTTTGGTAGGTAGCAGTGATGTGGCGCATTTTCCTCTGTCAAAATCAAATTGTCCATGCAGGGAAAAGCATTAAAACTATTTGAAGTCGACTCCTCCATGGGCGTCAGGAGGGTGGTGCACTAACACCCCCTGGTTTTGCTTATTTAAAGTATAGTATTTTCCTATACGGAAAAAAAATGTATACTATTAATATGCAATCCTCTAAAAATAATTGTGGCAGTGCCCATGAACTACTTGTTAGATTGGATCTAGTTATGTGAAATACAGCCGAATAGTTAAACTTCATACTTTAAAAATATCGCAGTAAGATCAAAATAAAAAAAAATGAAATTACTTGACAAAGAATAAGTAACTCAAAAAGAAACAGAATTCTTTACAAACTTTCTTTCTTTATGTATTACCGACACCAAATGTGTCGGTAATACTTTGATTTTGATTACAAACATAAATGTATGTTTGTAATCAAAAGCCTATCAGACATAATATTGTAATTTAACTTAAAAAACGACAGGATTTTCCTGAACTTCTGTCTTATTTTATATACTTATTTCCAAAAAACTTTATTCTGTGCGCCCACGTTAATAAATAATATGCAGGTTAAGTTTAATGTTTCTTTATTTAGTAATTTTGGCATCACATTTTCTCTTTGATTAGTTACCTACGTAATAAACATCCCGTAACTCACATCTATTTATTACGTCACATAAAATAAATAACCAAAAATCAATGATATACCTAATATGTGGACGGTCTCTTTGTTGTTTTTTCAGACGTTAAAGTTATATTAATGCTAGCAGCTATTTGATTCTTTAAAAGCGATGGTACTTAATTTAATCGTGAACATAACCATAAAGTCATAAAATTGGAAACGTCTTTGAAACACGAGTGTATGGTTTCGTGGCTCATTAAGTAATATGTAATATATACATATACACATCGATGTTATGTCGATTAATTTTCATAGACTGCCTTTCGAACGGGTGCCAAATTCATAAAATACTATGACGTATTTCAAGTATAACATTATGTTATAATTATAATTTGTGATTATAAACTAAGCAATGACGATCATTTCAATGTGTCCTTACCTGTATTTGTGACTACTAACCTACATATTATTTAATCGTAACAATGTAGTTAATAAAAAATAGACGAATTAATGCATATACATGAACTAATAGATTTGTAAGATACATAAAAAAACGCATGTACGTCACAACTTCCCCTGTTATATTTATGCCTACCTTGGACTATAATTTACGTGCGATGTAGGTGAGTCACATTTTCAAGCACCTAACCATAGATAATAGATAAAAATATATGAGTGGGGTTTCCCTGATCATCCCGAAGCGTCATACGTTTAACTTCTGCATCACCGCAGCCGTGTCTACTTTTACAACTGTTAAAGGACCTGTGCCTTTAAATATAATATTAGTACCTAAGGTTGTGAAGAAACTAAATTATTCTACTTTTGAAATACTTATATGTATATGCTGTTCTTGGATTTTTATTTAAAATACATAATTCGTAACTGGCACTCAAATATGGGGTGCATTTCGTATAAATAAAAGTCACTGCCTACTCTATCATATTACTAAAACAATAAACAAAACTATCTCATGTAATAAATGCAAATTCACTTCTTAATAATACACTATTCGTTTCTCCATAAGGATCATCCCACTCGTTAAAGGTAAGTGCTATTTTTTTTGTTTTGTAAATTAAGTTTGTGCTAGTCTCTGCTTAACTTGTTTTAAAACTCAATGTAATCGTATGTGAAAATTGCTAGAATGTTCTGATAGACCGAATAAAAAAAGGAAGGAAGGGAGATGATTTTGGCCATACGCCTTGTTAATAATAATATTGACATTTAGAAATCTTTTATTTATTCCAAGACCATTTATTACATAAGAAAAATCTATATCGAAAAACTTAAATAGATTCACTTGCCATATTTAGTTTTATAAAATTTGGTGATATTCATTTAAAATGTTCTTGAAAATATATTACTCTTAAGCGTACTTAGAACTCCACTGTTGGGCTAGGTCGATGTACTGTTTCTTTGCTTCGTCTTGCGATAGCCCCTTGCGTTTGCTCCACGCCTTCCATTTTGCATTTTCAACCAATCCGCTTGGCTCGGCTGTTAAAAAATTAATACATGTTTTAAAGACTCTTACCACTTAGACAAAAAATAAAATGGTTAATGGATATGATAATAACCATGAACGTACTCAGGGGGGTAAAGGAGGGCAGCCGCCTCCCCCCTGGAAATTGTATGTTCTATATTATATTTACGCCCCGTTCATGCGATCTTACCTAAAATAATCTGACTAGCCCCCGACCAGAAGCTGGATATGCCCATGGTAATAACGAACCTATTTCAGGTGAGATCAAATAATTGTTATAGATTGAAATACCAAATAACTTGTTCTCGTTTATGAAATGAATCAGGCAAGTCCTGAAGTTTAAAAGCTATCAAGACCTGAATGATATTTTAAAACAATAACGGCGGGTTGCTCAAAATCCTTTCACTGAATCATATAATTGTGAAAGAACATTATGTTATTTATGATTTAGTATAAGTTAATCTTTCGTACAACGTTCCAGAAATTAGCTTCTGCAGTCACACTTCATGGTCAAATTCAATGAGAAACGCCAATGTTTTGTCATCCACGTGTCCATCTTACTTATTGCTTAGGCTTTCAAAAGAAACTGTCAGCTTAATAAATTATTTAAATATATCTACGTATCCTAAATTTAATTTAAATAGGGAACGCTTAAGAAATATCCTCTTATGGCTTATAAGGAGACAACAGTTACTATATAATACAGTGGAATCTCAATAACTCGAATGTCAAGGGAAATGCAAAAAAAAATCGAGTTAACGAGTTTTCGACTTAACAAGAACTTCGAGATACATATGACTGTGTCGACAAGGAACAAATATAACGTTCACAGCTGTGTTACTTAGAAAGTTTCATGAATGTATTCAATTCCGCATCGAATGGTCCCAGTCCCATGTCTATACGTTTAGTAGTTTTTACGTGATTGGCGAACAAAGAAAACCTATTTTCGTTATATATGTATAGATAAATACATATTATCAATACTTCGTAGGGGAAGTAACATTTTGTTCGAGTTACAAAGTCTAAATAATTCGAGATACCGCGTATTTAGGGGTTCATCGGAAGGGAATGGCATTTTTTTTCGACTTACGGAGGATTTCGAATTATTTTCGAATTCGAATTCGACTTAACGAGGTTCACGTTATTGAGATTCCACTGTATTACTAAAAATTATTATAAAACCTTTCAATGTCTGATTAGTTAGGTCAAGCTAGTCCTATTTTTTTTAGTAAATATCACCTTGAAATCAAAAGCCAAAATATGAGAGATAAGAGAAATAAATTCTGTGCGAATGACTCGCTATGGGTGTATGCAGCAGTGGCGCTAACACGCATGCGCGGACGTTGAGCTTGTGCTAACTTTCACATTTCGGTACACCCGGACCTTCTGACTGTTCACTTTCTCGACTACGGATAATGGCATAATAATTATTTCATAGTTGCTGCACATTCCATGGCTACACGTCTTTTGCACCGCATGTTGACTTTTCCTAGTTTTTTAATCGGCGTCCTCTAGTGTATTGTAATTAACTGGAATGTATACGTTTAAACTTTTAAGTTGGCAGTTAAATTCTTTGGTTTTCCAACTTGAAATCCAAGTAAAATCTGTATTCTCAACCCAAAACGAACATCGTAACTGGTAAAATTTCTGTTCTGAAAGTTCTTCTGGTAAAAGTTCTACACCTCTTACCCTAACGAAAAGGGTCACTTGAGTTGAAATAATCATTGAATTTAAAAGTTTAATAAATAAAATAAATATTTTAAAGTTTTAATCATCTCTTTAAAATGATATCTGCTTTAAGAACAAAATAATCATGGACTGATCTTTACTGTATCAAAATAACTTTTCGTGTTCTTTATCCAGTCTAACATAATATTCAATTGACGTTCATTTGATGATGTCTCTTTCAATTTAATAACATCACATTTTGTCTGTTATCACTCAAAATTTACCTTGACACCAATTTTTTTTTATTACCTAAGATCGCACTAATAAGAGAGGAACTATCTTTTTCTGTAAGAAATTTATGTAATTATCAAATTCTGTTTATATCTTGGGCAATTATTGTAAAAATATTTTTCACTTTTATCTAATTCTTACCAAATGCAATATATCATGAATAGTAACATTAATGAATATCAATTATATTATCATCTTTTTATTTTATTTTTAAACACAAACATAAATATCTTTTGTATTCAAAAGAAGTGCCAATTAAACTGCACCACATATACAGAAATTATATGTATACGTACATAAAAAAATATTAAATAATGTTATACATTAAGTGCTATTTTAAATTTAAATTTAAATACACAGTATACCTTATATTCCATGATATAATATAATTCTAATAATCCCTAAATTACTTCGTTATTGCGATTAAAATAAAATACTATGGAAAGATACCAACTCAATATTATTATCGGAATCCATAAAGCATTATATTATTGCTATCGACATTTTACAAGGATTCCCTTTATCTTTATAACTGATAATCTTATTGGGGACGATTACGTATCAAGGTGTCTGCGGATTTTGCAAAGTCAAATTTTAAAGCGACAAAATATATGTATATTCAATTTTCACTGTTTGTAAAATAATTCTATGGGAAATGTTTGTATAAATATCAGATCTACTTCCTTTATTACGCGCTTCACCTAATTGTTATTGACATTAATAGTCATTTAATTATGAAAAGGTTGTTCAAAGAACAATCACTGTTATAGTTTGCTGTGATACTGGTACTAACCATCGGTGTATTTATTATCCCAAAACTTGAACCAGAATATTAAGATCAACTGTGATAATTGGTATCACAATTGAAATCAGAATAGGAGCAAAGACCGTGCCATAGATCGCGCTGAGAAAGAATTGGAGGTCATTATTTAATTTGGATGCGGAGTCTCAGTGAGAATCAAATTATTAAGTAACAAAGCAATCAAAACTTACTTAGGTTTCCGATCTATATGAGTTTATACTCTACGCCTTTTGCAATTCCCTACCAGAATATTTTATAATATACTCGATCACATAAACTAAGTCTAAATAAAATACACGCAATATATTAAACAATAATAGAAAAATTAAGTTTAATTGGAAAAATTTTAGGTCAGTTTGAAATTTAATTTATTTATTAGTTTAATTGCCAAAATTTGACACTTGGCTCCATAATGATTTCGTTGTATATTTCCATGAGCTCCTATATTTAAAACCACCGTCACCAATACCAGATAGTGGTGCGGGAAAAAAATGAGACATCAGTCCCACGCCGTCTTGTAGGATGTAGCTTTGCTGCTGCACGCAGCTGACATAATTGTGACGTCACAACGACACGCACTCGATCGTTTGCAATTAACATAATAGACCCGCTATCCCTAAAACGCTTCAATCTCCTGAATGCGACAGGATCGATAGTATAAACATATATATATTTACGAATGTTGACGTCGCCGACGATGGCCTGCTTGTACAGGGAGTATAACTGTAAGTTCTCGCCATCGGGGGGTGTGGTCTTCCATTTCCTCACGCTGTCAGATACTTGCTTGAATTGCTAAAAATACATAAATACATGTATTTAATTAACTGACTAAAATATTTAAGGACAAAAAGTAGGTCCGTTTGTGTACTATGATCTTGAGAATATACCGACACCTATTCTTCCATTCGCAAAAGTGCAGACTTACCTCTTCCAGAGACATAGTGATTGAGCTGAAACAAACGAAATCACTTTAAAACTAAATGCTTTTACCTTACGAAAAACGACAGAATGTAAATTTTTGACATAAAATCTTGGATAAATTTGATCGATTTTCGACTTGATCTACTACGCTTACTAGCGTAACCGAGGCCAAGCCGAGGCATTTATGTCGTCAAATGAATTGTAAGTACCGATACAACGGTCTTTTTATTCGCTGTATCGGCTAAAACTAATACCTAGATGCATAATAAAAATTACATAAAATTGAAAACGAACCCGTTTAAAATGTCTAGACCACACGGTTGCACCGTTACTTTTGCAACTAATTTACCTACATATAATAATTTGCATAGGAAACATTTGCACGAGAAATGTGATTCGAGATTTCTATTCTCATTCCGTCGCTCTAACTATTTTACGTACATTGTGAAATAAAAACAATGCGATATGTAAATACAAACAGCACAGCACAGATTTTACTGAAACTGCTTATTTATAAAATACGAAAAAACTTTATCCCGACCTAATATTTCGTCATCAATTTATCAATTGAATAGCAAAATCTGCATATTACATAAATATTAAGAAAGGTATTTATATTCATATCATAAAAATATTAACGTAACAACCCTATTAATAGACACTTTATAGACAAAAAATGAAGAAGCGGTTTTCTCTGTACCATAAACAATAAACTCATTGTTTAGTAACTTGTACCAATAAAATTTCATAATTTTCCCTACCATTCCAAAATAATTGTGAGTTTTTAAATATTGACTATACCTAATATTAGCGGACTATAAAATTAAGATAATTATTTGCATTTTTGACTTCTGTTTTTATTGCTACAATTTTTTTCTCGATAATTGCGGTGCACAATGTTGCTGATGTCATGTAGTTCTCTCTCCAAGGTCAAAATCAATGAAAATGTGTATGTCGCTCGCATTAATACTAACATGATAATTAACATAAAAATAATAACAGTTATATTTGCAATTCTATTGCACTTTGCGATAGCGTAATGTACTCAGATATGAATGTTATAATGATATTGATATGTATTACTACCTACCAATTTATACTAATAGTACTGCGATTACTTAGTTAAAAATAACTAGAATATAGAGGCTCGTCTATATATTTTATTATACTCGTAACAACAGGTTCAATTTTCCTAAATGATATTGTTATTATGAGTTACAGACCTATTTGAAAAATAATCTTAAGTTGATAATACCTCTATCAAAAAATATTGATATATCGAGTTGCGATTAAAGTATTTAAATAAAAACAACAGATATTATCTTGAAATTTTAATGATAATTTTCAGTAAGTAATTTTAAGTAGGAAGTTATGTTTTTTTCTCTTAGGTATCTGATCAAATTATGTAAAAATTATTATATTTAAAAAAATCCACTCCTTTACTTTGTTGATATGAAATATGTCATTGTTTTTTCTTTATAGAGATTTTATTCTATACATAGTAGTTTTTATAAACTATGTAAAATATCCATCCTAATATTATAAATGCAAAAGTGTCGGTCTATTTGTCTGTTATGTTTTGACGCCTAAACCGCTATACGGCATTTGATGAAATTTGGCACTGAGCTAACTTGATACCGTGAAATAGATACAGGCTACTATTTGTTTGTCTGTCTATTCGCTTGAATGTTCTATCATAGCTCAAACAATAGTTGAACTGACTTTAATGAATTTCAGCACACTAATAGGACACACCATTTAGTAATACATAAGCTACTGCTTTTCTTATTTTTGTCTAAGTATCTATGTGTCTACCGATAATAATTTAATCAATTTTGATGAAATTAAAAAAAACTAATAGAACTTATCGTCACATAAAATGTAGATTACTTTTCATTTTTCGTTGTATATGTATTTGCACAACTCCTTATAATTATAATATTTTAAAGTTATTTATTTTATTTTATTTTGTCGGCCATGCTAATTTTTTGTTTGTAAAAGGTGCGATGAGCGATGAGGATTGAGAAGGAGAGGAGAGAGAAAAATATTGTGTGATGGGGTGAAATAGAGAGAAAGCAAAAATAACAGAGCATGTCAACAATGCGATTTTAGCTGTATGATTAATAATAATGATCAATTATGAGAAAGTCATAGTGAATTAAAACGAACCACAGGGTTTTTACACTGGAGTCTTTTATCAGTAATTTATTCATTTATTGTAATATCATAAATGTAACACTTTTTGATGATGTTTAGCTGTTTGTAATTCAATTACGCATAAACGGCTAGACGGATTTGGATTAAAATTAACATACAAATAGAATATTTTGGGTAGTATATACATGATATTTTGTACCTCCCACTAATGGGTTACTGTGCAATATTTTACAAAAAAACGGAATTGATATCGTAATCGAGAGAGATAGCGCGATTGGAAAAGAGAAAAAAAAACCGAATCAGGACTAACTGTGAAATCGGAACTTAAATCGAAAACAGGATCAGATTGGTATCAACAATAGCAGAATTACTTACTCGATATAGAGAACGAGAAATTAGTTGAATGCCCATTCGGGCGGTACCGCGGGTAAAAGTTAGTATAGGGCTTTAAAACAATCATCTTGAACTAGCTCGTGATTTTTCATTAATGGCAAATATTGCGTCTATGGTCAAACAAGAACCGCCACGTGGCTGCTTTTCGATTGCACTTTTAAGCACCTACAAGGATCACACCGTTCCTTCTAATACCTGTACATTAAGCATAAAATATGCATGCACCGTACTGTTTAAATCAATTCAAATTAACTTCAAATATAACTGTTTCAATTGAAATGTCTTGTTCATGTTGACGGCGTCGAAGGTTAAACCTATTTTTGTTTTTCTAAGATCTTTCAATTGATTAAAAAAAATATATCAAATAACGCAGCAGTAACCATAGCGTAGGCTCATGGTTTTCAAAAATTCATATATTTTTGTGTTGCTAGTAACAATCATTTGTTAAATATCAGAAATCATCATAAACGTTCAGCTGTATCGCAGCATCATTTTCCAAAATGAAAAAATATGAAGAACCCCTAAAATCTTAGTTAAAATTGTCAACACTGTGCATTATGATGAGATTAATCTTAATATTATTACCAAGTACTTATACTGTTCTTATAATGAATGAATAATGAATTATGAAATGAGAAAAATAAGATAGGATCAATAACTAATTATCAATTTGTATTTTATAAACACTGAAATCCGAAAAAGAGTTCATTAAAATCTTAGAATATGAATTCTTTAGATATTGTATTCAGTAGGCTCAATAACGAAAAGTAAATGAATACAATAAAAAAAATAATTACCTGAAATTACTGTAGGAATTTGTTTAAAGCAGTTGGCGTCTGGCCGTAAGCGAAAGATAAACTGATTTAGACTTAGCTTTACAACTCGATATAATACAGTTTAGTGTCATTGCAAGGACGTGCCGCAGGGTTGCCACTCTTACTTTATTATAATAAATAAATTAAATAGAACATTAATTCTATTATCGTTACCTTAGTACTTTCTTTCAAGTAGTGGTACTTAAACCTTTAATAAATGTCGACTCATTGTACGATTTCTAATTTCAGCGGATGTTCAGAATTGACTTAATGTGTAAAAGTGGCTCTAATCTAGACACCAGTTAAAACATTATTCTTATACGATGACAATTGAGTACTGGGAAAGTTAATTTTGAATTATAAGGCTCAATTGAAATCACATAAACTAAATGGCAACCATTTGGTCAATGCACCAGAAAGGAGATCGAGTTTATCTCGGACACTGTCACTATGCAAATGATTTTTATTTGATTTCTGTGACCTCATTTAAACCTTGTAATACGAAATTAACCATCCGAGTACTCAACTATCGTTTCAGTTTTTATCTCGAAGGAAAAGTCGAAGGACAATCTTTCCATCGCACGTTGTGACTCTGATTATTTGTGTTTGTAACAATTTGTATATTTCTATTTAAAAACCTATTACATAAAATTAATAACAAATGAAAAATTTGAGAAAATACTAGAAAGTAACTTTTATCAAAGTTCAGATGTGGCGTTGCTCTTTCGAGGTACGTCAAAGACGGCTGACCCAGTGACGGCGACTAATACCATAGATAATACACTAATACCATAGGAACAGTGACAAAGTTTTTAGTAGGAGATGAAGTTAAAGTTTTAATGCTTTCAATTTATATATGCGACATCACAAGTTTATAACTCGTCCGCCCTTGTCACAAGATGTCACATTTTATTGACCGCTCCCTCCAACGATGTGTAACATAATTTGAAGATGGCCCTAAGCCACACCGTTTGCGCGATCGGTGTTTCTTGCCGTGATTCTATCTTTCATATAAATTTTACGGATAAGTACATAATATTCACCATTTTGGTGAATATTTACTAAAAGTGTTTAAATGGCTATGTAACACTAGCCGTTCCCCGTTCACTTCAATGGGCATAACATACAATTCAACAATTATTGTTTTATTTCATGATTTGGATTTGTTCACGGTTTCCAATTACTGTTGTTATTGTATTTATATAAAATTGTTCTTTTTTACCGACCTCAAAAAAAAAGAGGTTATTAATTCGACGCGTATGTATATGATATTGTTAGAATTGTAAAGTTTTTGCATAGATCATACATATGCAAACAGCATATGTATGTTCTATGCCAGCTTCTAAACATGTGTGTCAAATTTCATAAGAGTATGTAAGTATATTTGTATAGTTGTATGTTTGTCAGCGCATATCTCAAAAACTACAAGTCAAATTGCAAAAATTCTTTGTTAGTTAGTTGGAAGATATAGTCCAACTTAAGGAAGTGTGAAAGTTTCTACAAAATCGGCTTAATAGGTTTTGAGGTAGAGGTTAAGTGTGTATCAGTCACTAGGAAAACGTGTCATTAGCTAAACAGCGTAATTCTAAAACATATCATTATGCATGTTGTTTCAATATTTGCATGCGGTTAGGCTCTAGCTGAATAATCTCGATTAAAATTTCAAAAAGTGGCTTAGCTATTTAGTAAGTAATCGTGTAATCATTAGACAGTTGGCACCATAAAAATGGTTCGTCACTTCATATATCATAGTAGATAATGATGGAGGGATAAGCACTATACTTTATTGTATATGTGGCCAAGCGCCGGCCCGCGGGCCGTATCCGGCCTTTTGTAAGATTTGATCCGGCCCGTGAGACATTTTGAAAAAATTCATGGCTAAAAACTATGAACACTAGTTTAAAACACTACTTCAAAATGCACTACTTTTTGAACGCGGCCCGCGAACGTGTTTGCACACTAAAGTTTGGCCCACAACATGTCAAAGGTTGTCCATACCTGCTTTATTGTAAATTATGATTTTATAACACTGTATCTGTCGTTATCGCAACATTTCTTGGTTTACTCGGGGTTCATTGGGTTACTTTAAAAGTGTGTTGGACTCTAATTAATCAATGGCGAGACAATTAAGAGTTTTCACCCTTCTTAAAGCTACGTAAGCTTGCCCTTTACAAACAGCTTTTCCTAAATTTACTACCGCTGTTTCCATGGTCGTGCCCTGTAACTTGTACACATTGACTGTCTAGTTCAGTATAAGCGGCAACATTTTTCGTTCCACGTCACCGTAACTACTTTTGGCTCGAAACGTTATGGTACTAGGGAGAAACGTTGGTGCCTGAGTTTCAGCTGCTCGAATTTGGCGTTGCCTTTCGCGTTGCTCAGCAAATATCTTTTCTCTTTCTGTACTCTCATCTTGATTGCGTGTCTCTCTTTTTTTAACAGCGCCTAATGATCTTACCATTGTTATTAATTGAGTAAAACTAACCTAGCCTCACCTGTAACTACAAGTAACAAATCGATGAAAAAGACTAATAAATCACCGGTAAAGTAAGAAAGTACTCGTACCTAATAAATAAATAAGGTATCCAGATTAATTTATAATTTCACCTAAAACTACCCGTAAAGGAAAAAGACATAATTGTGTTAACGAATAATTGAAAAATACGTTTAAATAACCGACAAAGTAGGTACTCGTACCAAATAAATTTATTAGGTATTAAGACTAACCTATAATTTCACATAAAACTACACGTAAAAGATAAAGAAATAACTGAGTAAAGGTACTCTAACGAAAAAATGATTAAGTAATTAGATTAAATTACAACTGAAATTTTAAAAATGAGGAAGTTAAATATTAATTAAAAAAAACTAAACCGACTTCAAAACTATAAATCATTTAACTAGTAACTAAAAAGGAGAAAACAAAAGTTTTATTTCTAAAAAAAACTGTGTGCGATTCACACACGATAGAAGTGAAACTTCAATAAATCGACAAAAGAATGAGATGAATATATATATCAATGGTAAAAATGAAAGTATTTTGATTAATTTTAAAAGATATTTTATATTTTAATTTTAATTTTATTTTCATTTCTTTTTGCGTCGATATTGATGACACATTTCGGCATTAGTTTTCGGCATCTTATGATAATTTATTATTTAGCACAACAAGATATAAAAATACTCATAAACACTGTTAAATAATAACACGCCACGCTGAGTTTTTACTAAAAAGCTCTAATACGCAGCCGCATACAGTGCACAATAGTATTAGCTAACATACTTTTCACATATACTAATACACGTTAAATGCTCAAACACAAAAAAGTATTAAACAGTGTGCAATATACATACACACCGACATTTGCTCTCTCGCTCTGGCTCACTAATTACAGGCGACTATGCTTAGAAGACGGGAGTGGAGATGCTACGAAGCATGGCACAAAGAGGAAATAGTGTGTTTATTTCTGTCTCATTCTTTCCCGGCTTCATCCTACACATTTTTGTATTTGTGTCTCTTACCTGTCATTTTTTCCGTTGCATCCGGTTTAAAATTACAACGATTCTATAGAAGTTTCACTTCAAAATCTAAAGTAAATATGCCAACTATTTTTCTGAGATCAATGACTCTTAGCCAACCTTAATTTAAAAGAAATATTTACATACGTAACTACTACATATTTACACATAGGTATGAAACTGAACAGAAATTTTGAATACCATTAAAGATACAAAACTAAAAATAATTAATGAATAAACTTAAGATATTTATGTATAATAAACTTTTATAAAAGTCTAATGTACGATAAATACACGAATTTAAGAAAGCGAAAAGATCGAAGATCGAAGGAATGTAGTAATTTTCACAACAAATTGGTGCTTGTAAATATAGCTCAGAAGCACCCGCACATAACGGCGTGCGCACTCGCGTATGTGCCCGTTTGAGTTGCGCTCTCGCCGACACCGACTTCGGGCGCAGTCGGCGCTCATCGCCGCGGTTCGGGCCATAGATGGTTCGGGCGACGTATCGCATACTACGACTACCAAGTGACAACGTTTATTCCAAATATTTAAAGCTGGCATCGACCTCAGAAAAATAGTTGGCATATTTACTTGGGATTTTTTAAAAGATAAAAATTAAATTTATTTTAATTATTCGTTAAATAAATTCATTTATTAAGTTATATTAAGTTTTGAAGTCGGTTTAACTTTTTTTTAATTACCTTTTTTACAGAAAGTGTTCATGTTCTATTTCAGTATACAATATACATAATTGCTAAAATACAACACTCTTAAAAGCGTCAACCCTACAAAACTGCAATAAACCCTTCAAGATTTCATATCAAATCAATAAAGTTTCAGGTTTTATCTATGAGCTGTCCTAGCTGATTATTGCTACATGAGCGATGCGATTATGTTGCTTTTTTTCATTACCATTTTTATACTTCTTTGATTGTTATTGCATTACAATAAATGTTTTATTTGTAGGTTCTTGTGGAATTCTTTTCTTTTGCATCAGACATTTTCATGAATAATATGAAAAAAAATATCAGACATCCTAAAAAATACTAAAATTAGAAGTGCTCATGTAATCTAATTATTATTAGGTAAGTAAGGTACAAATTGCTACAAAAATGTGTAAGCGATGCAAACAAATAAATACACTTAGAGAATGATATATTAATGATTACATAGTAAACTAGCTTCCGTCCATGGCTTCACCCGCATGGACATAGAATGACTTCTTTCATCTTTCAGATCGATTGATCTTGCCTCTCAATCCCAATTTCGAACCGGGTCACATTCTCGACTTCAGTCCCGGTTCCGCTTCCAATTCTAACCCTAATTTCGGTCTCGATACTGCTCCCCATCCCGGTTACGCTTTCACGTTCTATTCACAGCCTCACGACCGACTTCAAACCCGGTCCCGGTTTTAATTTCGATCCCAATGTCACTCTCGGTTATGATCCCGATTCGTCTCTCGATTCTTTTCCCCTTACCGTTTTCAGTACTCATTTCGTGACCGGTGACACGATTTAGATTTGAACGAAGCCGGGGACAGGTTTCAGTATATCAAAATAACACATAGGTTATATTATTCGAGTATATTATAGCTTTCTATGTGTGAAAGAAGCGATCTTCGATTACTATTTTTATATATTTTGCATAAAAAGGATTTTCATTTATATAAAAATTACCGATGTCCTTTCCAGAACCCAATCTACTTTTATGCAAACATTTGATATTTGATCTACAATCCATTTAGCGCTTCGAGTTTGATTGAAGAAAAAAGTTCAAACAAAAGTACGATATTTTCACATCCATTATAAACAAACACTCATCCGTCCTTTTTGCTGGAAATTATGGGCTACGAAAGCAAATATAAAGGTAATAGAGAATTGTGTACGAGATTCAAACAACAATAAATAGCATAAAATAATCTACAAACGATATCGTGTCAAACGGTTGAAGTCCCGCTCCGACATCTTCAGTAGCTTTTCAATGATGTTGCACAAAGAAAAATCGTTTTTCTCATTATACATATATGAATATATATACTGAAAATGTTTTTTCTTTGGCTACTAAGATCTCGGAAACTATTAAACGTATCGGCACGGAACCATGACCTGTAGACGCGGTGTCGTCTGTAAATTGTTATAAGCTATTCATATTACAAAAAATGTGAAAGTATGTTTGTGTGGATGTTTGTCATACGCTGACGGCTGGAAGGATTGTAATTGGGACTTTGACTACTCGTCAAGGAATCCTTTGTAGATGGTTAGAAGCTACTTTTAACATGAAAAATGTAAAAGTCTGTTTGAGTGGATAAATCTCATACGCTAACAGAGAACTGATTCTAATATTTTTTTTGGAAAAGTTAGTATATGTTCTCAAATAGAATATAAGATTGTATTATACTATACAACAAAATGAACTATTTTGTAAAAAAAAGTATCGACAGCGAGAACGGATAATATTAAAAATGAAGGAAATTCATTTTATTCATATGCGAGTGAAACAGCGATCATATCTGAATCATAAAAAAAAACAATTATTGGTGAATGTCAGTTTGTGCTCAGCGAAGCGGACGGGTACTGAACGTATGTGTATCGATCGAACGGTCAATAATTTGACCGTTCGATGCGAAAACACTTATAGATGTTTAGGATTCTTACAATATTATTTTTGTTTGGATATCCGTTGCAATACATACATGATAAATTATTACCACTACCACCAATGCCCAAGGGTGAACCAAGATCGGTATCGAGATCTGTATTGGACTCGAGAACGGGACAGGCCCTGACCAGAACTAACATCGAGAACGGGACCGTGACCGCGATCGAAATTCACAGCGAAATCGGAGGATATAGAAGATGAAGGAATTCGTCCTGATCTATGTTCACGGGAGCGAAATCAGGGGCGCGCGTGAATAATAAAAACAAATAGAATTAAAATTTACTCCCAACGAAATGGGCGGATACCCGCTGGTATAAATATATAGATTCATAGATTACGGCGTACTATGAGAGAAAAACAAAATAGAGAGAAATTGAACGTGAAATCCTCAATTACTAATTTATTTAAATATTGTTTGATAAAAATTTGAATCTCCGTTAACATTCAATTGATCACTTGTAACTCCGAGACTATCCACATCGTCAATCCCATAAGTTTTTCTCGTTAACCTATTATTTGTTATTTCACCAATTTCAATTGGTAAACGTAATTACGCATTTTCACAAAAATAAAATATAATATTGATTATGTTGTTTAGCGCGACACAGAAAAAAAAATTAATAATATCAAATTTATAAAACGAAACTAATCGATTGCACCGTCATTTTTTAAGAATGTGAGCATGTATTCATCGAATTTCTTTTAGTTAATACATATTTTATTTTAATTGAAAACTACATCATTATGCTTATAGATAACAAGATGCTATTGCAATTATAAAAAGATTGACAGCAAACTCGACGACTCGGGCTTTTAGCAAACATTCACTTTAGCTAACGGTCACTTCAACGGTAAATTCTAGTGGTATATGACAAGTCAAGCAGGTCGAACATCTTAAAGCAGGACGTGTTTGTTTTAGTTTGTGGAAGTTCGTTTTGACAGCGCCGAGCGGCGGGCACAATATGGCCGATTTCTGAAACCTCTGCCTAAATAATAACCTCTAAAATTATAAAACGCGTGTAGTAATAACATATTAACTTGATGGCCTATTACAAACACCAAAGATCTCAGTGAAATGTACATAAATAATTATTATGTATTTGTTATTACGAAGTTTCAAATTACATTTTACAAAAGGTCTATGGTAGCGCGTGGAAAGGTGATGGATGACGCACGAAAACGGCACCACTTGTCACATAAGAATTGCGCTCGAACTTAGAGTTATAAGTTTTTATTTACGTACGTACTACTAGTACCTACGGTTAATGTCAAATTATATTTATTTTTTACCAACCCTCTGGTCCATCTGCTCTAGTTGGGAGTTGTTTTGAGAAAAATTTGTAATTGTTTAATATGGCCTTTTCGAGCAGGTCAAGCCAAAATTACACGAGAAGGACTTTTTTTTTAAAGTTTCAGTTTATTCTTACAGTAAAAAAAATTCTATCGCTGCATCGTTAGAGTTAGTAACATAAATACTGTTAAATTAAATCCCATCAAAAACGTAAAACATACAAAACTGCATGTCTCGAAAAAGTTTCCTTCCACTGCACAAAATTGTGAGATCTCATGTAAAACAAAGTCAAATATTTTAAAAAGTATTTATGGAAGCAACATTTTAATAATTTTGTCATAAATCATTTCCTAATTAGTTATCTACCGACATTTTTAGTAACCGTATCATTATTAAACATATTTATTTCTATGATAAATATAGTGACTTGGCACACAATGAAATTTCACACTAACACTGACAATAAAATTGACGAAATTGCTGATTACATTTTTTCAATTCACAATTTTAATTTCCTACGAGACATCATGTGTCGTTGTACCTACGTGTATCCACTATCTATAGATTCTGTACTTATTTTAATCTTCAAGAAGACTTCGTCTGTGGTTAACTGTACCAATTTATATCCGCTACCTACCCATAGATTCTGTAATTTTTTTTAATCTTGAAGGAGACATCATCTGTGACTGACTGTACCTATATACCTACCTAGTCCATATTTACCTAGATAGCGTAGGTTATCTGTCCATTTCTTTATATATCTAGGTAAAGAATGCTATATAGACGATTTTAAAGTTGCTTATGCAGTTCGCAAGAGAACACTGACTGAATTCAAATCTTGAAGTTTTCGTGTCTGCTAGAAGCAGCTTGGAATTTTAATGCTCGGTAATTCGGGGCCGCATCGATAAAGCACACTCAAGTGCGCGTTCCATCTCGAGAGTGGAACGAGTGAGAGAGTTATATCTGTTTCGCTATAGAAAATAATACGTGTCTCGCTCCCACGTTACTTCTTGGGATGGCGCGTATATCAATACGGACCCGAGTAATTGAGTGCGTCGGTAACAAGTTAAAGAATTTCACTGGCAATAGCTCGTAAACCATAAGTTTAAATAGAGGGAAGTAATTTGTTATCATTATTCTATATTAGCTTTGATCACAACGTAGTGACAGGATATTCAAAAATATCCCGAATAGCTTCGAGAAAAGGATGACACGACCGCGCTCGCCTTGGCGGTGACACTATCGTGTCCCCATATGTAGTCATAATCTACCCGCACAACGAGATATTTTAAGAAATCCAATCAAAATAAGATTCAACCTCGGAAAAAAAATGTGATTTTCTTCAAACATTTCATAAATTATTGTCATTCATTGACAATAATTTATGAAATGCTTAATACAATTACTAAAAATTAAATATTTAAAAAAAAACTCAAGTAGGTGAAACTCTTTAAAAATATATTTTTAAAAACAATGATAAAGTACCTGAAAATGTTAAAATGAAAGTAAAATGTTCATAATTTTTACAATTTTGATGTAATTAAACATTTAATTGGATGTAACTAAAGACGATGCTATCGCTTACTAAAGAATTACAGTCATGTCTGTAGTTTTTTCAATAAGATCTCCTATTTTAAATGAAACACCTAAAGTAGATCTAAACTATCTTTTTTTACGTATCCCACCTAACAACAATTTTAATTGCACATGTGAACTGGAGCACTTTAAATAATTCAAAAATTGCTGTTTAATACTTAAAAATATGTTTAATTTACGACAAACTTATAATTTAAGAGTATTTCATTTAATCTCAAACATTGAGGTATTTCGTTTGACAGTTTCATTGAAAAAAACAAACTCTAGCCTAGCCTAGCGTCCTTAGTTTTCAATTTAACAACAAATTATAAAGGCAGTGATAATTTTGACTTTTAAAATTCATTACTTTAACGCAATGTCTTTTAAAAATATCTTTTAAGAATGTCAAATCTAATTATGAACTTAATATATTGATTTATTTTGGGCCATTAGCGGTGAAATTACTCTTCGAAATAATGGCTCAATCATGATTTTGATGTATAATGTAAAAGTTTGTACATACTCCTACAAATTCCACGTTAAATGCTTTAATGTGCTAGCTCTACAAAAAATGCAATAAACCCTTCAAACTTTGATATCTATGCAATAAAGTCGAGTTTCATGTTTTATCTTTGAACTGTTCTGGATTACTATTGCTATATGAGTAATGCCATATTACTGCTTTATTCCTTATCTTTTTTTATTATGTCTATAAATGTTATTAGATTAGATACGTGTTTATGTATAGCTATATGCAATTTATTTCTCATTAGACATTTTCATGGAAGATATCAAAAAATTGAGAAGTCTATAAAAGTAGAAATTAGAAATCGTGTTATCGTCTAAATATTTTTCAAATCGATATACAGATGGGTCATTAAAATAATCTTGTATATAAATGCGCAGACTATTAAGTAACCGATTACAGTAGCCCAAAGGAAGAGTAATCAATTTAGCGATATATGCACACATGGATGTTAAATCGTAGTTCAAAATTTGCGGCATGCATCATAAAAAGTGACTGCGGAAAAAAGTTTTGACATCTGTGAACACATCACGAATGTGTACAGAACGGATTATAGTGTATTTGCTGGAAGCCAACATCCAGACAAAATTTATAATTTGTATATCATTCTTCTCTTTAGAAGAATGATATAGAAATTCTTCTTTATGTACCTAGAAATGTACCTGTTTATAAGTAGGTACAGTCGTTACAAATTTTGTTAAAATGGTTAAATAATTCTACATAGTTTCAATCCCTATGATTTGTATTAAATTAATATCAATCCATCTATTTGTTCTTCTATATATATATATATATATATATATATATATTTATGTTAGTATTGTAGTTCTGTCGATACTAATTGTTTGTCAATTCGGGCCAGATGAATAATGGCATCAATTTATAAAACCAAAAGCATCGACGCCTGCATTCCTTATTTTGGTCGAGTTTAATTCTAATTTAGAATTAAGAAATGTGCCTTACCCTTCATATAACTCACTTGTTACTTTTGACAAACCACGTAAATAAATAAACAAAATTGAAGTCTATTTGTGATTTCGAAATAACCATTTTTTTCTTAAGCTCAAATGTTTATTTTTCGTCATTAATTTTTTCATATTTACATAAGTTCTTTACACTTCATCCGAACCCAACGATGCATTTAAGAATTGATAAAAATTGGTTTTTAGAAATAGTTTTTACTTTTTCATTTGCCGCGATAATCTTCGCGGCGCTGAGCCGATTTTAACGTTATGGCAAAAGCAAGCAGACAACTTTTCAGGGAGTAATCTAGGCTACTTTTATCCCAGGAGGTTCCTTTCTCGTGTGAATATTATTTTAAATTAGGAGCAAAATTTTATTTAGACTATTTTATATTACGAGGGCACTGTCCGAAATATCAAAAAGAATAAAACATCTATAATTTAATATAGTTTTATTGTTTTTTAAATATTTGCCATGATGATAGGTGCACTTTACATACGCTGAAACCAATTTTTTTTAGCGCTTTTTCGGTTGAGGGTACCACCTCTTGTCCCTATAGATTGTTTCTTCTCACCTTCAAATCCTAAATGAGCTAGAAGCTATCGTCCTCAACCTTGTGAGACTTATTTTGTGCTCAGTGACTTCAAGTACCATTATACCTTTTGGGATTATGGTAGCGTTGATTTTAGCGATGGTATTTTAGCCGATATAGTGGGTAAATTAGATCTTCTCATCCTAAACACCGGTCCAATGCTTCAAGCCAGATCACAGTGCAACACTTCGAGTCCGAGTGTATTGAATCTATCTTTTTACTCCCCTGACCTAGCCTCGCTCATGTCCTGGGAAGTCCCGCACGATTCTTATGGTAGCGAATACTTCCCGATTATTATCAAACTTTCCGTTACACTCCCTTTACGTAAAAAATACGATGCCCTACTAAAACACATAAGCTCGTCCATAAGCTTGCAAAAATTACCTAAGCTCTCCGAAATTTTTTTCCACTTTTTAAATCCATTATTAAAGGCTTTAGAAGAGATTCCCGTTGGAAAAATCTAAAAATAGTATTTTCCACTTTTTTATTAACAATTAAAGATATTTAAAATTCAAAATTCAAAAAAAATATTAAAACCTTTTTTTATGTCTCGATTATTTTGTTTTCTCTTTGTGAAAACCTACACCACTATATGTTTTTTTTTACTTCCATTGTTTTTATTACAAAAAAAATGCATTGTTTATAAGGTAAAGAAAATATAGTTTTTGGTAATGTATTCGTTAATAGAAATAATTTTTAGAAAAAAATATTTATCATAAAAAGCACATTTGTTAATTAACAATCCTCTTTTGCAACTCAATATAAAAATTAAGAAATAAGAAAATTTTTATTTTTTTATTTATTAAACAATTTCTTATAAACAAATGGATTTTCGCCATTTATTTTTTTAAATATTTTATCATATAGATAACAATAACAACCAGATGTGTTTATTCCCCAAAGAATTATTTTCAATTTTTTATATGACTTTATTTTTTTTGTGTTGTGAAGCTCAGCATTTTTATATGTTCTTTTGTCATTGCAATTAAAATTACTAATAAATTACTTAGATTACTTTACCAACCGATACCAATTTCTAATCAGCACTTTTCCCCATACAGTTACATCGACTGTGGCAAATTGTATAAAAATCAGTTGATTTATTCTAGAAAAATCGTTGGAGAAAAAAATTTTAAAGTGTTTTTTTATACAATATTTTGTAAATTACTTCACCTATAAATTATAAAATTCATATAGTTCTTTTCGTTAAAAGCAACATTGATCATAGACAAATGTAGTAAAATTGGTCGATTTGTTTAAGAGGTATAGTTGAAGAAAATTTTTTTAAATAGTTTTGTTTTAAAATATTTTGTAAATTACTCTACCGACAAATCCTGAAATCTTACCAATTGTTCTCTTTAATAAACAGCGCTGATTATAAATTGCATCAAAATCGGTTGATTCGTTCGAGAGACATGCCTAAGGACGTATTCGAAACAAAAAGGTTTTTTTCAAATAAATGAGAAATATTCGGTGGGTTGATGTTTGGTACGAGGCAGTGGCGTAGCTAGCCTAGGTGTCACCCGGGGCGGATTGAAGCGACACCCTAAAAATCAAAACTGTTAAGTTGAAGAAGAACTCTAATGATAAACAATGTTTTATATTTCATTTTTTGTAAATCGAAATTTGCGGTCGGATAAACTCGGGTGTCACCCCTAATTGGGTGGCACTCGGTGCGGGCTACCCTTGCCACCCTCCCCTAGCTACGCCACTGGTACTAGGTCATCTTTCTGTGTTCATAAAATTGCATCGGGTACCAAAAGCAGATCAAAATCGAATAACGCGTTTGAAAGATATAGTAGTTGTAAAAAATTGAAAACAAACGTATATATATATTAATTTTTGAACTCGAAGAGCTAAAACGTAGGTACTATAATTGTATATTTGAACTCGGGTCTCTTATCGTAATGTACTCTATAATTTATTGCTACTTTATTTTTCAACGCTTTGAGCTTGAGAGTAGTAAAAAGTTTCAGTTATAGCCGGGGGAACCGTGTTTCAAATTTTTATCTCAAAAAACTCACAGAGCTTAGAGATATCAATAAATATCATAAACAGAAAGTTTTAAAGATGACCTACAGGGTCAATCATTTTACTGATTTTTTTTTTACTTATCTTTTTTACTTTTCTTTTTAGCTTTTTTTGTCAACTCTGTACGCTTCATTATCTTTTTGTTTTGTTTCGTAACGAGGAATTATTTTTATGTGATATGTTCGTAAAGCTAGTACAAATATAGTCCCCTCTATGATTGCGATTAATGAAGAAGTGAAGTGATATTGCAATTATTAAATTGTGATTTTTTTTAATTTATAATGAAATTAGTAGATGGAAGCAACTTGTGTTGCGCGATACATCGTGTTCATTGATACAGTGAAAACTGACCTCGCTTAAGTAATCCCTGATATGAAAACCACCTGCAAGTTAATCCGCCTCGAAACGATAAGTTATCAGTAAAATGCAATTTTCAAGTTTCTTGTTAAAAACAACATTTTACAGCGTTTATTAGCGCCAACTTACACAGCGCTTCACTAAACCTATGTTATTACAGAGCAATGTTTGACGTGTTTAATTCTAAGCTTTACTTTTCGTTACTTAGTACAAGATTACATGCAAAATTACATGTTTTTTAAACAAGACATGCTTTAAGTGTTCGCTTTTGCATCGTTGACATTGGCCCATTTCTGAAATCTAAACTATATTGTCGTTTCATTTCACCGTGTGTAATATTTAATAAATCATTACTTTTTGGTCTATAGCTTGTTCATATAAATCCCCATGAAATGTATGCTAATAGTTATTTTGATAAACGTGATATTTAATTTATAAACCACACTTACATTAAAAAAAAATGCATCACGTGCATAAAGTTTCGAATCTGATATGAGCGTTTAAGGATAAGGCGATAAGTTGTGTAAGGAAAACAAGTGAGAATTACATCCAATCCATTATAGATAATAGATATACCAGAACAGAAAGCTAAAGTGATAACTCGGTCTTTGCTCGCGTTTATATGCCACGCCGTAGCGAATAAAATGGCCGCACGTTGCGGTGGTTATTTGACTATTCACCCGGGGGAAACATGCCTTTAGAATAGGCACTTGGCAGACGAATACACCGTCAAATTATTGTAATTTAAATCTCAATTAAATATCGTTACATCCGTTGCCATATAGACCTGGAATATTCAGCTATATATCCATTTATTTGTGTAGAAATGTCTACTTCACACAAAACACTAGTATCTATACTAGTTCACATTATATATATTAGTCTATAATATACTGAATAATAACATGCTTACCCTAATATATAATATGTGAAGTGGCACTCATATAATAATACATTATCATCACTGTTCGGATCGTAAATTATGGCGAAAATAAGTTTTAAATCACGCAATCCTTAATTTGTTTCCTCATCTTCCTATCCATCGCTTGAGCATTATACAACAGGTAGGAGTTATCGCAATAAAACAGCACCCTTTCATGATTGGAAAAACCTGTCGTAGCACATTACCGCATACATGTAACATATCTTTAGAAATTTCATGTTTCTAAGTGAAGTAGTTTCGGCTATGTTGGAGCAATCATGCGGTAAATACATGTATATTTTGCCATGAGTAGAAACTTTTATTCTTTATTTCATGCCCTGAATGACTGAATATTCAAAATCCGGCCTTACCAATCCTATCTGTTTGAAACAGTTGCCATTATTTGTAAGAAATCCCCCTTTTGATCTACAATATTTATTTAATAAAAAATATAATTGATTTTTTCAATAAAATAAAATTTATTAACACCGAATTCGACAACCATTTTCATCTGGAAACTACTTATTGTAATTTTAAAGCTAATAAATAAAACCAGTCAAGAGTATGTTGGTCCATGCTCAGTGTAGAGTTCCGTAACTTTTACTACAAAGAAATGCACTTATTTCTCTAGTTATAGACAACTATAGTTAGTCCCCTATAAGTAGAGAAACAGGTAGGTATGTCGACTATTACTATTAAAGTAGCGTAAACTAGAGGCCACCAGTAAGAGCATATTTTCATGGAACTTACGTCCTTTTGTTGAGAAGCGCAGTTTTTCAGCAATGACTCAAAAACGGTAAATCTGATCATTTTCAAAATAATTTTTGTTGAAAGTATTTATTAAACTTTATCTTTGTATTTTTTTTTTATTTTTTATACATACTGTTTAAAAAATAAAGCGGGAAACACAATTTATGCCACTTTCGGAGCAATCATTTCCAAAAATATTAATTTAATCAAAATCATTACTTAGAAACCTTAGTGTATTTAAAAGAACTGTCCAAATATGTGTCACACGTTCATGTTCTTGTTCTGAGAACAGATTTTTTTCAACTTCTGTTACATGAATGAACTAAGAGTAATATTTATTTTTGTTATTTAACTATCAAACTAAGTAGCGGCTTATACAAGACACCTACACTCCAAATTTCATCAATACACATCTTTTAGTTTTTGAGTAAAATGCCTATGAGATACGGACGGACATGCATGACAGAACTATAAGGGTTCCGTTTTTGCCATTTTGGCTCGGAACCCCAAAAACGCTGATAGACACACACATGACATGAAAATTATATATATATATATATATATATATATATATATATATTTTAAATAATCTTACACGAATTTTCATGTCTATTCAGAAAAATTAAGACCGAAACTTTAGCCTCATATTGCATATCCTTAACAGTTAAATTTTCAAAAATTATAGTTGCCTACATCATAAAACTAATCCACTATTGTCCTTTTCTAATATTAGAAGTATTTTGACTCGATGTTCATGAGTCATTCAATAATAATTTTTCTCTTTATACTATTAAAATATATGGATTAAAACTTCAAACTCGATTGTACATAATTTATTCAAACTGCATAATACATTTTTAGAGGCCTTAGATAATGATAAAATTTTAGATGCTTTTGAAGTCCATAAATAACATAAATGTGCCCATTTACCTATAATGCGTTACACAACTTTTTTTATACAAACAGTACTTGAAAGAAAAATTTTGTTTACAAACACAATTAATTTCAAATACAACACTACATAATTTTTTTAGGAACCAAAGGTGACTTTTACAGTTTTACTTTTGAATAGATGGATCATTGAAGTATTATAAATATTTATGCATATATCTATGTAATTAATACAATACGAGAAAAACAAAAATACAATTCAGAATCAAAGTATGAATTGCTTGTGTAAAGCTTTTATTTAACAAAAAAATGTTTCAGACCCGGCCTGCACTTTTTACATTTTTTTATAAAATCGTAAGAATAATCCAAAAGTAACAGAAGAATATTAAAATTAAAATTTTTTGTGCAAAACAATATATTATTCACAATAAATACAAATGGCATGTACGTTACCATGAGTTCGTTCCGAAACTTAATGTAGAGTATTGATTAACTAACTGTCGATCACAAATGAAATGGAATAGTATCCAGTTAATAAGCATTAATAATCCAAGAATAACCATGATTAACAGACGATAAAAAGCGGGAAAGGTCAAATGATAATAAATCATTGAGACCATTTATATTTTTTAAACTAAGTACTGTGTATAATGTGTTTATACAAAAAAAAACTAAGTTAAAATACGCCAAAATGATAATCAAAATACTTTCGTTTAATAATAACGTTTTTAAAATACAAGTGTACAAGGTACAGGCCGGTGCTTTACATATTCGTCAAATGTCTTCTTTGTCACAAAAGTAAACGAATGTAGCAATACATTGCGAATGCGTAATAGAAGAGCTGACAGACGTTTAGAAAACATACTTGACGAGCCCTATTTCCACATTTATTACAGCTGTAAAATTCATGGTCACATGATTCTCAGACAGCCAATCATATGCTACATCTAAGGCAGCTCTCGTATTCACATCATTTAGACACGAAACATCAAAATGTCCTATTTTTTTGTGTAGTAATCACCTTGTGTAAATTTCAACAAACTTTTAATACATGTCATATGCATTTCTGACATAAAATTTTGAAACCAGTTAACATTTAAAATTGCACCCATGGCTTAGGCATTTTTATTGTTTTCAAGTGAATACAAAAATTAATATTAAAATTTCTAAAGGAAAAAAGAACATAGTTTTTGGTCCAGGTTTTCGTTACTCTATTCAGATATTAAATATATATTAACAAATTCAAAGGATGTCAAATATATAGGTCCAAAACGTTCGTCGACTCTCGGGCTAACAGCATTACATGTGGAGATCTGTGTCTCTTCTACTTGTAATAGTTCTTCTTCTGGGAAACAGACGCAGGTATATAAATGAAAAAAAAATTAATATAAATATATCCACGAGCGTTGCTAGTTTAGTTTCTACATTCCATTGGCTTAGCCTAAAATAAAATATTACAATTTGTGTACAGCTAATTTGAAGACTACAAACCAAGCATGTGCCTATTATATAAATGCAGCAGTCGCTTGGATTTTATCATAAGGCAACATGAAGGGGTCAGTGGGGGGCAGGCGCGCAGTAGCTGCTAATACTATTTTGTCATTCTTCAGTAAAAGCATTCTTAGTAAAGAACTCTCTCCTGAATCTCCCGTTATGTCTCTAAACAGTACATCAGGGTTGATTACGTCATCGAAACGTTCTTCTACTTTGGTGGGAAACTTGAGTTTGCCTCCAGGTGCTAATAGCGGCACCTGTTGATGAAAACGTGAACATCATAAGTGTCCCATACAACTAATTACCTTCCTGTAATAAGAATAAGACAAGGTGACAAAGCAAATGAGAGATACATCAGCTAAATGCTATACATATATGACATATTCATTACAAATTTAGTTTATTATAATTCTTGAATAATAATGTAAGTAGGTGCATTATCACATTTACTTCTAAATTAAAGGTGCCACGAAGTGATTTAACCTAATATTGAATACTGAATATTCGGCCACTCTCTCGGCCGAAGCAGCGAATATTCGGCGGCCGAATGTTCGATGGTTGCATTTCGCACGTGACAGGTTACGACTTGTCACATTGCGGTGCATGCGGAAGCGACGGAACGAGTTTAATTGTTTCATTTTCATGCATTGTTTGTTCGCTAAAACCTTTACAAAATGGCATCATTTACTAAAAAATCGCTTATTTGGGAATGAGATTTTTAGTAAAGATAATAAACTAGCTGTGTGTTTGCTGTATACCAACAAGATCTCGCGGGGTGAACAAGGAAAGAAAGCAAGTAAGTAAAATCTAAATACATATTAGGCAAACAAGTAATCATATTTAGACTTAATATTTATTTAGCCCTTGTAATTTTTTATATCTTGATTTCTTTGCCCAGTACATCATTCATTTTCCATTGAGTTTTTTATTTAAAGACTTGATATAATTAATTAAAATATGACTAAAAACGAATCCTGTTTTTAAATATACGTTTTACTTATTATTATCTTCTTTAATTCAGAGTTATGTAAAACGGCAAAATATTTAAGCTAGTTTGAGGATCCCCTTTTTATTAAGTGATTTTATTTAGCTTGACCTGTTTGTTGTTTGTTTCAAATCTTACTAATTTTGATAAAATTCTCGCTGTTCACTTGAGCTGAAATTATGCACATATATTAAGTTCTCGCCACAATTCAATATTATGATAAAATCACTGGTAACTTAACTTGTTACTGGTAACTGCGTCGAGTATGAACTCATTTGGTTAGTTTTGACGGGTTCTATCTGTATCGTATACTTAATGACGAAGATCTGATGATGGAGGTGCGAGACGAGTAGTAGAACTCTTCACCGTTACTAGTCCCCTCAATATAGGTATCAAATAAAAGGGCTTCACTCATATAATACAGTAACACCATAGAAAAATTCCAAATTCAAGCTGGCTGCCACCAAATGATAGCCTACACTAAAAACTTGAAAATAGAAATACATAAAGAAAACTTTTCAAGTTAAACGGTTTTATTATGAACATGCATAGTAAAAGGATGCAGATAATATACTAATAACTTAAAAATAATTACGTAGCGTAACCTAGCATCACAGTACGAACATTTTCATATTTGTCATATTTAGTTATGAAGATCAATGTCGCACGATTTTATTTTAGTCTGATTGATGATGAAAGTAATGTGAACACTAGCACCCGGTAGCTACCTAATTATTTTTAAGCTATTAGTACATTATCTGCATCCCTTTACTATGTATTTTCATAATAAAACCGTTTAACTTGAAAAGTTTTTTTATGTATTTTAATTGATGATAGATTTTTTAATTGGTGATTCGTCGCTTTTAGTCATAGTTAATTAACTACAAGTAGTTTATAAAGTAGGTACAGACTTCCAGGATCGAAACTGGATCCTGAAAATTTCACTTTTTATTTTGATTACAGCTACAACTTCTTTGAAAAACCATCTTAAAAGTAAACATGCTGATCAGTACGCTACGCTACGCAAAGATGACGTACTCTTATTGCTACTGTATCATAGATACATACAGTACTCGCTACGTCAAAAAAACAACAGTGAACTCTGAAGGAAATAACTGAACGGAGATTATTGTGAAATATTAATGGCCCGAAATTAATAAAATATCATTATTTGTTTGGTGAGATGACCGCTTTAGACAACGAACCGCTTTCACTTGTTGAACGAGTCTGCTTTAAAAGACTTATGAAAAAGATGGTGCCTAAATATAAAATACCTGGTCACACTTACGTGACCGAAAAAGTTATTTCTGATATAAATAACAGAATTTGCTCCAAAATCGAAGCTAATATCTCGCGAGCACCAGAAGTATCAGTAACATCTGATATATGGACATGTCAGTACAAGAACGAGAGCTTTTTTGAGTTTCACTGGGCACTGGATATCTCGAGAGTTTATTCTTGAACGTGGGGCCTTAGCAATGAAGCCAGTATGTGAGCCAGCAAACGCTCACGTACTGGCACCAATATCGCAAACGAGCTCAATGCTATTGCAGAAAGATGGAATGAGGAATATTCCAAGCAAGATCCATTTACTTATCCATGACAGTGGTACCAATATGATAAAAAATGTACGAGATGCAGGATATGCTCCTGGGAAGTGTTTTATTCATTCACTGCAACGAGCTATAGAGGAATGGCTAAAGTATCAAACGGAAATACCATAGATGGTAGCAGCTTCGAGACGAATTGTTACCGATTTTAACCAGTCTAGTATAGCACAACAACAATTGAAATCAATTCGTCAAGAACTTAAATTGCCAAACCACCAACCAGAACGAGATGTAAGCACACGCCGGAATTCTACTTATTATTTGATGAAGCGACTATTAGAGCAAAAGCGAGCTGTATCTTTGTCCATAACAGACCACAAATCTTTAAACAATTTAACACTTTCTCGGTGGGAGTTAATGGAACAATGCATCAAACTCCTTAAACCGTTCGAAGAGATTACGGAAATAACCAGGTCAGATATTTTCTGCATCTTAAAGGTGATTCCACATGTTGTCACATTGTTGAAATACCTAGGGAAGGAAGAAACTGCAGATAGAACACCAAATTTATTGAGAATGAGATTTTCTCTGCAACATGAGTTTAAAAAACGGTTCAAATTCGATGAGAATGACAAATAAGTGGTTGCCACTTTTCTCGACCCGCATTTTAAATCTAGTTTCTTGGAATTAGTTCTAACAGAAAGGGTATAATCAAAAATTCTTTTAGAAGTTCTGAAAATTAGTTATAATGAATCTAGTAGTAACGATGATGATTCTTCTCCACTTCGTAAGAAAATAAACACCGGTGAAACTGATAAAGATAAAACCATTGAAATACACGATAGTTTATGGAACTGTTATGAGAAAATCGCTACAGACAATATACAAAATTATGAGGATATAGAGAAAAGTTCAGTAGCAAATGAAATTGATTTCTATTTGAAAACTATTCGTCTAAACTGGACGGCAGACCCTTACAAGTGGTTGTCAGCAAACGCAAAATAGTATCAAATCCTGACAAAATTCGCTAAGGTTTATCTATCATCTCCTGGCAGTAGTGTATTAGTGAGTGGCTATTTTCAGAAGCAGATATTATTTATGGTGAAAAGCGCAATCGTTTGCTATCAACAAATGCTGAAAAAATTGTTTTTATTCATCACAACTTACCATTGATAGACTTTAAGTATTAAAATAATTATCTCTAATTAAAATAAATACATTTTTTTAATAAGAGTATTTGTTTTTCATAACTTGGTATTCGGCATTCGGCCCAATAGCACGCAGTATTTGGCCGAATACCGAATATTAAAGAAAGTAGCCGAATAAACCGAATATCTAATAGTAGCCGAATAATCGTGGCATGTCTATTCTAAATACTTACCAGCAATGTGTATTAACGTGTAACATACAACCTACTCATGCAAGACAAATTCCAGTCCAACAATTTCAATCTTGATTTGAAAGAATTGACAAATATCGAGTATCTAGACAAGTTGTAGTATTGTTGGGTTTACATGCTACATGTCATTGCATGTTGCAGGCAAGCATTTACTTATATCATGGATTTTCGCAAAAACCATCTGTTTTACACAAAAGAATTTTCAACTTTTGTGTGCTTTACAGAGATAAAATTCATATGTTTCTTTTTTCTCAAATATTATTTAAAACATTTTCTAAAAACAATAGGAAATAACAAATTGTTTTTTTATAATTTCAATTTACAATATTTTTAGAACTGTAATACTATTTAATTAAAATTTTAATAAACCTTGCACATAGATGCAACAACTAAACCCATTATGTACGTAGTAACTTACACATTCACTATTTGTATCAATATGACAATATTACAAAATATTCTATCAGAACAGCTGTTCGTAGCGTAGTCGCCTAGTAACCGCTATCTGGTACGTGACAATGATTGTGATATAATTGATCGTTATTAATCTTGTGATTTTGAAATACAAACCCAACATCGCAACCAATAAAACATTATATTTTATCATTGTTCACGTAGTATCGAGGTCTTTGTGTATTTTCTGATACTATTTACAATTATGCAGAAAAGATTTTGGTTGATTTTGGACCATTATTTAAGATTAAAGATCTCGAAGAAAATGAAATATTATCGACCTTAAGATACCATCCATAAATTAAGTCACGCATTAAGGAGGCAGACGTTACATTTATAGATCTAAAAATATTAAAATTCTACAACTTCAACGAAAAGCTGTAAAACATTATTGAGATCATTATAACTATTTGGCACTTGGTGGCTGCGCATTATCACTTACTGTGTCAAAGGCTGCAGATGACGTACGTCAAAAGGCTACCGCTAACCGCCTTTGCGACTTAAGAAAAAACATTTTGAAAATTTTCTAAAATATTTTATATATGGATGCAGTTGCATGTTTTTATATTTTGATATCCTTTCAATTCGATACTATGCATTTTTTATTCATGTTTATAGATGTAAGTGTTGAATTTGGTTATCTCTTATTAGTTTTTGTGTTTATCGCTTTCATTATTAGAAAACATTTTATTTTATTTGTTTTACCCAGCACCGACTCCAAAACAACTAATTATTTTAATAGATTTTTGAAGACTGTTGTTTTTAAAGCTATTTTTATAAAAGAACGATCTAAATATAAATAAAAATAGTTTTGAAGGGCTGTTTTAGTTTAGTTTAGGAGGTCACAAAAATGTGACAAGAATGGTGCTTCAGAAAAGGTTAAGCGACACCAAACATAGCATCTGTACCTTGATATAAGGGTTGGAAACCCTGTAGTTAGTAGCAGGCATGTGAAATAATATAGCCAAATCCATCACTGCTTTTTCCGTTGACGTATTCTCAACGATGAGCACTACTCGAAACACTGGACCAAGGCCTTCGATCTATAAAAAAAAAACTTTCCAGATTATAATTGTTTATGTCATACTACAATAGAGCAGGTGCTCTTACAATATCTTGCCATTTTGGAGGATTGCTAATTTTAATTATATTCAAATGGGTATACCAATTTGTATTTCTACCCATTACCATTTTATAGATTTTAAATTGATAAAACCCAAGATCATTGTATATAATAAATGTTTCCTTTCGAAAATTAATAGTCCTTCATTATTTATCATATTTTCTTGACTTTTTATAATAATCACTTTACATTTAAAATTATCATACACAATTTTTTTACACATTTTCCCAATAATTATTTACACACAAATAACTTTATGATCAAAAAAAAATTTTTTTACACATATTTCACCAAATAAAATTAAGAATAAAATTATATATTTTATCTAGAACTATCTGATTTTTTTTTCAGGCAGATTTAACGAATTTTAATACATTTTTGTGAATTTAATACATTTGCGTTGCATGAAAAAGGAGCAGACTAATAAACACATATTCGGGTTTGTAATATCATTCTCAATGACCAACAACATGCACAAAAATAAATATTCAATTATTTAAGAGCACTTGAAACAAATAACCACCTCTGCTGAAAGCCGAAGCGGCTCCAAAACCCCAACTCCGAAAGTGTTCTCCGATTTTTCATGAGCTTCCAGTAAAGTTTTAGCAGCCGTTAGCCGCAACTTCTGCAGATCCATTTGAAAACTCTCGTGCATTGCTGTTTAGAATTATAAATATGAAAGCAAAGTTATAACCAAAATACATTTACTTACAATTAGCACTACTGAAATTCGAGTCATCGAGATTCCACTGTATTACTAACTATATATATATATTTATATCCTAGAACTATTCCGACGTCCTACATGGTCGAAAATGCATTTAAAGTGGCGACCACCTGCTTTTACCGTCCGATATACGGGCGTCAAATTCGAAACTCGACGTAAAGCGTCTATTATGGCAACATAATAACATGGAAATAAAATTAGAAAAAAATTATGGACGTCAAAATTCTTCAACTCTATGAAATTGTATTTTGATCAGTTCACAGTGTTCTCACTTCGATAGCGCAGCGCTGTTGTCGCAATGTATACACACACTACTCGATATACATTATCGTACATTAATAAGCAATTTCGGCATCCCCATGAGACGTTGCCGTTTTGAATTGTTTAGTCTACTTACTGGATACACAGACGTTTTTGTTTTATTGTTTCGGCACAAGTACGTCTTTGTTGCAACGTTTCTGAGGGAATATGGTAATATATTGAATCCATGATATATATATTTGCAAAGCTAACTTTACAAATTTAGCAATTTTTAGCGTCCCTATCTATAAGCTTTTAGAAATCATATTAAAAGTTATACATTTTTTCATGGTTTTCTTTAAATGCAAGATAAGTACATTATTTACTCAAAATATTTCAAATTTATTCTTCGCGCTATCAATTACTATAACAGTTTTTTTAATTTATTAGTTCTTAAGTTAAGGAAGCAGTTGTATTTACCAAAATGCGTTTTTTGTTAATCCCCTACATAAAAACAAACATTTAAATTTGAAGCCTATGCGTGTCTGTTTATACTTCGTATCTGTTGGCATCATAACATCCAACCTATAATCTTTTCTAATATTTTAAGAATGCTGATAATTGTTTAAAAAAGTAATAAATATTTATAAACATATTATCGCACATTACTTATTGAATGTTGAGTGGATAAGATTATGACATTGGTATAGTTATAATTTATAATACAATCTTTAAATTACAATAAACGGAATTACAAAAACATTTAAAAACCGGAGTTAATATTATTTTGAATCAATGAATATTTTTTATTCGAATAATTTGAAAAATAGATAAATAAGTGTATGAATAAATTCTTATTCAATTTTGTTTTCCATCGCGATCTTGGATAAATTTTAAACAATTTTTATTCCATTTTAAAACGTCTTTGAATAATTCCATTTTCTTTTAAAAATAACATGTAGTTCCTAAACATATAAGTATTAAAAATGTTACTAAATTCTACTTGGCTTGCAATTTATTATAAATAATAAAAAAAAACTCTTTCGCAGTTTCTTAGATTTGAGGTATATTGAGAAAAATAGCTATAGATGTAAAACTATGGAAAACACGTTTTTTTTTTTGTATATTACATTTTCATTTTTCTAATTCTGTATCATATTGTACTTGCATCATAAATGCATTTTGTATTATTTACAACAAACTAACAGCTCGTAAATCTCGACAAAGATAAAGACAAAAATTTAAATGTACTGTTTCTAATTTCTACACTACACTATAGAGTAAACATGGATAATAGAATAGTATTAAATGAGATAAAGTAATAAAACTTCTTTCTTTACCTAAGATAACATAGGCACTCTGCTGAGATACACCTCAAACACACATAAGTAATTAAAATTGTGATAACTCGTTTAAAAATATCTACAAATAAAAGTAAGAAAGTGGTATGATTTTTTTTTTAGTCTTCTAGAAAGAGAAACCTGATTTTCATTTTCTTAGAATTTAAATAGAAGAAAAACAGATTTGATAATTCTATTAAATAAATTTTAAACTTAAACTCTTACATTTAAGCACTTGTTTCCTATTTTGCCCTCTCAGGGCAATATTAATTCCCGTGTCCCTATTTTCAAAAAAAATAATTGATATTCCATAATAATTTTATTTTTTGTTGTACAGACTTAAAATTAGAATTTTTAAATTATTTTATTCACATTTCTACCAATAAAATAACCCACTTTCTAAATTTCGTATTCCTTCATCATTACTTTCAGCTCTACATTGATGAATCAGTCATTTATTAGGATTTCCGAAAATCTCTATAATATTAGTGGGCTAGGTGTGCCAACGGCTTCTGCTCGTGTCAACTTCAAAATTAATATTTGGGTTTTTTCTTAATAAAGTATAATTTTGCTTGGTATGTTAATTACGAGACAGATAACAATAAGATAAATATTTGTAATTTAAATCTTCTTTTATAGTCTAGGTAACAAATTGAAATTGGTGCAAAATAAAGATACTGGTCCTAAAAATACGTGTGATAGCTTATTCGATCCAAAATAATGTCTAGAAAAATGTATCGAAAACTTTTATAAACACAAAAATTTTTAAAAACTATAAACAATTCATAATGAAAAAAGGTACTTTTTTTTCAGCGGTATCTCTTAAACTATTAATATTTAAGAAATTTGAAAAAAAGATCCTCAAAGAAGAGGAAACTTCTTATAAAAACCGTTAACTCTCGGAACTCTGTCTTTATTATATTTATAATTTTGAATTTACCGCTGAAAATGGGGCTCCGCCCGATATTTTAAAGTAGCGCGCGCGGCGTCAAAATCAAGTACGTCATACTAAATAATTTTTTTAAGGTATTAGATATTGATTTAAAAACTTGAATAAATTTTGGTGAATTCAGGATACTTCAAAGAATTTATTCTCTTTGGAAAGTTAACTAAAAGTTAATTTTATTACAAGTTAGATTTAGACTATTAATTAACAAAATTTCTCCAACTTTCATCTTTGTACGTTAAATAAAATGTTTAAATAAATGAAATATTTTTTTTTCGCTTAGTGAAGCTCTTTTCATATACATGTTTAACAAGATCACACCATAAAAGATTAAAAAATTTTAATACTTTGTCAATAACAAATTTTTAACTAATTTTTTTCGCCATTTGTTAATTTTTTTTTAACAAATGGACTATTTAAGTATTTTAAAATAATACATAAGTTTATTCTCTTAAAAATATTATGACTAAATTTTTATTATAACAATATTTAATTGTTTATCATCGCTTTTTTTTCATTTCAATAAAAATACAGTAACACTTATTTTTGATCTTACAATTTTGGTCATAATGTGTTTAGTGATGAAAACTATTGCCTCTTAACTTTATTTTAGGTTAAGACGCTTGATCTTTAACCACTGCACGCTAACCCAGTATCTTAGTCTTTTCTAATATACTGGGCCTAACAATCGCCTGTAGTATGATGACATCGTCCGAAATCGACGCCTAACATTTTTTCCGACGCACGCTACAAATCGTTTGAGTTAAAAGCTCGTTAGTCAAGGCACACGTCAGAATAATTCTGGACTCGACAGTACTGAGTGCAAATTATTTGAACACTGTTGGGTTCTAAGACAATGTTCTTGATTACTTGGTTACTATCAATCGTTAAGTTTTTTCGCTAAATTGTGATAAACAAAAATACAGTTATTAAATTCTCTAGTAGAAATTATAAATTCATAAAGAACCTACACAATTTTATAAAAAGATTTGATCAAAAATCAAAAATTATTTTTCATCAGTTTTTACTCGGTACTCTGCCTGTGTGTATATATAATCTACTCCTCATTTTCTATTAATTAATCTTTTAATATAAATACCATTCCGACGCGGAATACCGAATCAGATTTAAGTTCCGATTTCACACTAATTTCTGATTCGATCTTGTCCTCTATTCTAATCCTACGTCCCTCTCTTTTTCAAAATTGTTTTCGCTCTTAATCCCAATATCGATCCCTCTTCTGATACGATTCCAATTTCTTGTAAATTATTCCATAGATATAAGGTTGCATTGGATTAGTGGCAGGTATAAAACATCATGCGCATAATTCAAAAACTATTCTGTTTATTTGTTAATTTTTTCTAAATCCATTTAGTCGTTTATATATAATTGAATTACAAACAATCAAACATATTGTAACAAAGTGTCATATTAGCAACATTATGATAATAGGATATAATAGTGACAAAATGTGATGCAGTGTAAAAACCGTGTTATTTATTTTAATTTTCTACGGCTTTTTTTATTATAAAACCATTATTATTAGTCAGGTAGCTACAATCGTAATTTTGATAA
The DNA here is from genome assembly GCA_005406025.1 of Eumeta japonica. Classification (NCBI taxonomy): domain Eukaryota; kingdom Metazoa; phylum Arthropoda; class Insecta; order Lepidoptera; family Psychidae; genus Eumeta; species Eumeta japonica. The sequence goes on along the minus strand of BGZK01001674.1, from coordinate 24,213 downwards.
TCGCTCTTAACTTTGCTTTCGCTCTACTCAATCCTCTCAGACTATATCTCCGTCGCTTCTCTCCTTCTCGATCTTCATCGCTCACTTAAACAACGTTCCTTCATTAAACAAAACAAATAATAAACATGGCCAGCAAAATAAAAATTAATGACTTTCAAATCTTCTATTTATAATGAATCATATAGATAAACATATAAAAAAAAGAAACCTATATTTAAGGATCATCTACAAATAAAGGAAGAAAGGGTATCAACAAAGTGTGACATCGTATGATAGGGTCAGAGAGGGGAAGGGGATTCATAAGCTATGTGATGTCACATGTATAAAACTAAAATATTAAAACTCAAAACTTTAACTGTAACAAAAAAGTCTCGTGTTACTCACGGTTTGTAAATTTTATAAAACGTTCGATTTATTGTTAATTTGATGAAAATGTATATAAATAGAATTATGTAAATAATTTTGGAAATGCTGTTTCAATAATTTCTAAATTTGAATTCGCAAATGTGTCACATCAAAAGAGGGAGTCATACAAATGTGACCATCTATGACAAGGAGGGGGCTATAAAATCATTAAAACTGTGTGACGTAATTCGTGGATGGCCTCTTACATTGACAATGAGTTCTGTCAGTTTTATGTCCAATTTCATCAAAATTGGTTAAATTATTGTCGAGTTATAAGTAGCCATACAAACAAACAAACAGCAAAATAAAATAGCTCATATATTATAAAATGGTGTGCTTCATTAGTACACTAAAAGATCATTAAAATCATTTTAACTATTGTCGGCCGATGAAAAAATATATAAACGAACAGCCACACAAACAAACCTAAATTGCCTATACTTATTTTCAGCTGGTGTTAAACTTTCCAAGTACTTAATTTTATTAAAATCGGTACTTAATTTTATTAAAGTAGACACTTCCGCATTTATAATATTATTATGGATTATAACCGGATACGATGTTTCTCTACATGAACTTACATACTTACACTTATTACATACAGAAGGAGGATACATTATCCTCCTTCTGCGACAGTTGGGTAAAAATAATTAATCGGGTAAAAATAACGACTTCAATTAACAATATCAGAATGTACACGTAACATTTTATCGGCGAGGTTGCCAATCTTCGACAAAACAGAGACAAGGTCAAGACCTTGGTGACGGTTTGGCAATGAACAGAAGGAAGGCATATAGGTGTTAATGTCGATTAACTTGTAAAATATTCGAAGACGTCATATAGTGATGAGTATAGAAGTGGGTTCCAATGTATAGTAGAATGTCTATAAATTGTATACATCCAAAAACGCATGAACATTAAATTATAAAGTCACTAAAGTAGATACTATCTAATGATATAATAGCAGATATAAAAATATTATGGTTTTTACAGGTAAAACAGGTAGACGTCATAATAATGTTGAACGAGAAGACGTCAAAATTGTGATGGGATGTAAATATATATATATATAGTTGCAGGGTATGCCTCAATACAATGAAACAAGTAAATATAACTAAAATAATAGATTCGATTTAGCCAATGTATTATTACTTCAGCACAAATCAAATGATCGACTATCATGATTAAGTTGAAATCAAATTAAATGATTATTTTTTTAATATACTTGTTTCTTATTGCTTTCTAACCAACGACACTCATTATCTACATCAATAAAATATTTTTATTTTTAAGACCACAATATGTATGCACCCCGACTATCAAACGCTCTAATAACTCGACACTACTAAGTATTACTATGGTTTTGCTTCCCTGAGATCTCCCAATACGAAATTCGTCATCCTCACTGGTCCACAATTGTATGTGAATGACGCAATATAGTATGTTTATTCTCTAGAATCATACACTACAAATTATCTACCGATCTTAACTTTCACATACAGCATTCGGGTGAACCAAGATGATACTATTGGATTGTGATCATAGCCCACAGTCAGCGCCGGATTTATAAATAACGGATCCTTGGCCACGAAAGCTGTGGGAGCCCTCGTAAGAAAATCGAAAGCTAATTGGTCAATATTTATTATTAATAATTGGTGAAAATATTATTATTTGAATGATCAATGTGTATATTCAACATTCGCTGATTTTTAGAAAATGTAGAAGACAAAAAAAAGGGTTATTCACAAGTGTGGGGGCCCCCACGCAGGTGCCCATAGTGTCTTTATGTAAATCCGCCATTGCCCATAGTGATAATTTCATTTTTGAATGAAATTAACTGTAATCAATTATTTGTTATACAGTATAATAACTTAGAACTGTGTGAATTATATGAATTAATTTTAACTTATATCTTTTATATCCTAATATGTCCAAGACTACTTTGATGCCTTGATTCTCGATTCAGAATTAATCGGGGTGTAACGGGTCATCTAGAAAATGAAAGGAGAAGACATAAATCACTGTAGACGAGCAAATAATAAATCTAAGTATGTAGACCATAGAAAGTGTAGTGTTCTTATATATAAAAATTTGCGTTGCTGTAGGCATTTTCACCATTTTTTTAAATATTTTTTTAAGAACAACCCTAGTCTAAATAGCTTTTTTTGATAAATAAGCTGCCTGTAGCGATATGAACGTACAGACTGTCCTGAACGTCAATGATGGATTTACAAACAGGTTGAGCATGCTAGAGCCTAGGACGTCAGATTTCAGGGACAGAAAATTTAGGCCAAAAATTCTTACAAAAATTGAAAAGATTTATATATAATTAAGTGATATTAGGTCTGCACAAACAATTCAACATGTTACATTAATTAGATAATTTTTCCTACCGATTGCGTAGTCGCGTTTGGAACGCAAGAAAATCGCAAAAAGAAATTGTAAAGCTTGTATAACTTAATTACATTTCATCCTCATCATCAGCCAGATTGTTACCATATGATAGCATATATTATTTTTAAGCTTTAAGTAAACGCAATAAAAATTATTTGGTTCTATTTATCGAATGTACATTATTTTGTGAGTACTATTAAGAGATACCTCACCCCATCTAATTAGCACTACACAATTAAGCTTTTATTAGTTCATAAGTATACCCAAAAATTATCCCTTGTGCAATCTTAACTGAATATTTGGATTGTTAATATGATCTCGGAACTGGCACATAAATCCTCTAAATCACAATCAATTACCAATTACGGGGAAAAGGTGGTCTAATTAGGAAGATAGTACACAAATAATAAAGATACAATTTGATTGATAAAAAAATAATTAATATGGTTGCGAACTAGGGTATCGAATTGTAGAGATCGGTAGGGGTGGCAAAAATTGAATAGTCCACTGGCGTTTACTAAAATAGTCTACTAGAAGTGAAAATCCGCCATTGCTGTACGTGGCTGTCATTAGTACACACTCCGATCGATTCCAATTGAAGGATCAAGGCCCCCCCAGTGTAAAATTTAATTTGTGTAAATTTAGAACATTCTTATAATTTAGTCCCCCAGTGTGTATTTAGCTGTCATTAAAGGCACTGATCGACCCCATTCAATCAAAATCGATTATAGTAATCCTTTCATTATAGATAACAGTGACTTAAGCCATGCCCCTCGTACTAACACTGACGTATTACATTAGATAATTCGTAAGATACTTGTTTATTTTACCGTGAACTGATAATAAATTATCACCGCTATCACCATTAATAATCGATTTTGTATCCTGTTAGATATATAAAAAAAATATCTAGCTAAATAGCGTTCAAGATAATAAAAACTATTGTCAGTTTTTAACTATTAAACCTTGCAAATGTTATGAAGTATAAATCAAGTAATTTTGATTTCACACATGATAATAAAATATCATTTATTATGTGATCCGCAAACATAAAGTAAAGATGTGTATTGTAGCTATTATCTCTTGTTTCAACTCTTGCACGTCCACTACTGGACAAAAACTTCCTCCCTAATATTCATGATGTACGGCCATCTGCAACTGTAACTTAATTTCGAGAGGAACTGTATCGAGGTCTCCGAGTGTGGCGTATAGGTTATAGGTGATGTATTCACCATTGACGTTGACGTCATATCCTCTCTAATTCAAGAGATAAAAAACGTCTTGCAATGCTGCGATGATAAAGAGTTTCGGAGATATGACATCACCATGTCACATCTCCCTACAGCTGCATTAATTTTGTGCATTCATGTACTCCGACTGACTTAATGGCATTGCTGTACAAACCAGAAATTGGACATAAAATAATTAATGTTGTATTGCTGAAGAAAATGTAACACGGCACAGGTTCGTAGACCACATACGCCAAGTATAGCGGTCAATTATATTCGTTGGTCTATTGTACAACTTGTCAAAGCATGTGGATGTAACCCACGGTGTTGAAATATATTCTGAAACCGGCTTGTTCAGGTATCTGAAAGTCGTCAAACCTGCGAGTAAGATGGTTTGTAATAAGCCTCGAGAGCAACTTACGGGTAAGTAGACAGACAGCATGATGGATCTGAATTCTTCAATATGGTATTATCTCTTTTTTGGAAAATGGCATAACCACATCCCTGCTTCACTACCTAATAGTAATACCTTCAAGGATGATGAAATCAAGTAACTTCTGAAAGACTTTAAGTATCGGTCCTCCACCCGTTCTCAGAAGTTTAGTCGAATTCCATTGGAACTTGATGCCATATCTTTTGTGTTGTTTGACGGCCACCTCAGTCTCGTACAGGCTGACTTCCGCGTGTCCTGTTTAATGTCAGCTTCGCTCGATATCTCTAGCTTCGCTGATAACAGGTTTTTGTACAGATATGTACAAATGTCAGTAAAAATTTCCTGTCTACCTGTCGGACTGATTTAGACAAGATGATGATTTATGCTCTAATTAGTCTTCAGCTATGTATGTAATCTAGCGTCTTGCCCAATATATATTTTTTTCTAAACACTTTGGAGCGTTTGTTTTGCTTATTCGTTTGCTTCGACTAAATTTATAACTTAATTGAAGAGACTAATGAGCAAAATCTTATAAGACGTATGTCGTGTCGCATGGCCTTCGAAATCGGCCTATTGAGATATCTATAATCCGATATATCCATTGATTACAACTTCATATCAAATTTTGATAGTTGATGAGATGCCCTTAATTTTAGGGCATCATTCGAGTCTGTCATTTCTATTTGGCGACAAGTCTTAAAAACTACTGTATTGTTTCTATCATTCACAATATCTATTCTTCTAGGAATTTAAGCAATTTGAAAATTTGAACTCAAAATCTTCGGAGTTATAAAAGTTGGCAGTTATTGAATGAATCATAGACCTTATTAAATGAAACCTTTCTAGATTTACGTTTACATCACGCGTGCCTCTAATCACTGGACGATCACTGCCGGTTTCCACCTTGTTGATCATCGAGACATGATTGAATATTTGCTACTTAGTCATCTAATGAACTCTATCTCATTTTTCATCGAAACATTTAAGTCTATTTCCTGCGAAGCCGCTTCTTGCAAGAGTTCATTATAAAGTGTCCCTCTTTTCCGAGAAAGGATCGGTCGCTGCCCCCTCTAGTCCCGTATTTCAATTCCCCGAATTGCCCCATTCTCAGCTCATCATTTAGATTGCTGAATTTTGTAATGAAATCGCCCATCATTATTCTGTAATGCATTGGTGTGGAAAGAACAACTTTTGTAAAATCCTCATAAGTCACATCGTCGAGACGTGCCGAACTCGGTGTGTATCGATTTATGACCTTCGACAAATATTGAATGGCAATCCTCAGCAAGAGGTATGCTACCCTGCTCGATACACTTTTGATCTTTATTAGATTATTGATGAGAAATTTGTGGAGGATAAACCCGTGTCCACCTTGATATAAGCTATTGTTTTCCGGATAGTGTAAATGGTTGCTGAATTGAGGGCTTATCGTGTCCTCTACTTGTCTTCGGATTTCCAAAAAAATCTATACTTTTTCCGGCTCAGATCAAAACTAGTGACAATTAAAAGAATATTTTATTGTGTCAGATTTGTATTACTCTATTGCTAAAGTATACATATCTTTATTTTTATAAATACGATAATCAAGTGTATCTCATAAAGTACATATCCAAAAAGTATACGAAAAAACTAGACCATTCACTAAAAACTAAAAAGTAAATGTATACTCCTTAATAAATGAGCAATATAATGGAAAAGGGAGTTTTCAAACCAGACTGATTATAATCCCTAGTTTAGCATATTCAAACCAAAGTCCGCTAGTTGTAGTAGTACGCTAGAAATTGGATCAAACAAACTTTGCTTGAAAACAGATGTACATTTCTACACATGACCGTATTCATTTATTTACACCTCACAATATCCTTTCATTATAGTTTTGTACCGCCTTCTTGTTTATATGGTAATTAAGATTGTTACACTAATTTTTGAAAACTTAATAGATAAATATTAAATTGTTGTTGATGAATAAAATAAAAATTTGTTGTGAAAGTAACAAAATCATGATTTACTATGCTTAAAAGGAAAAAATCAGAGGAAAATAGTTACCCTTGAGTTTCGTACCATTCTTCTGAAGATGAATCTGCATTTGGAATGGGTGGTAATTTCTAAGTAGTGTTAAAGAATTTAAAATGTAAAATAATTTATTAATCACGCATTTCAAATGTAATTTCATTACCTACGAAATAAAAATATTTTAGATTTGGTTAACCCTGCAAGCTATCCCTGAAGCTTTTCCGCTTCTTTCGAAGTTGAAGTGCTTGAAAACATGCTGTTAATGAGTTATTGACCTCCTCGAACTCAAAAATCTGGTAGTTCTCGATTAAATGATTCGATGAAAATTTTTGGATTGCGATATTTTCCAAATGAGTCAATCGATTTTTATGTTGTTCACGATATTTAACAAAGCTTTCTAAGTAAAAAAAATGTGATTTGGTCACAAAAATCTATCCAATTAGAAATTCAAATTATTTTAAAAAAGCACTTTATAAAAAAAATTGACATCCAATTTATCTTGAACAAATAAGACAATTTCAATGCAATTAGTGGCATTTTTAGAAGCATAAAAAAGCGACTGAATCCAAAAATGATCCGATAAAAAATTTGGACGTTATCTTAATAAAACGCTTTCAGGAAAATTTTTCTCCAACATGTCCTGAACAAATCAATCGATTTTAATACGGTTTGCGGCAATCGATGCAGGTATTTTAGAGAAAAGAGTTTATTAGTTTCTTATATCGATTGGTCAGATAATCTAAAAGTTGTTCCTATTATTTTTAATTTTCCTGAAATTTCTTAAAATCTAACAAGCCAAATCAAAGTTTCAGGAAATTAGTTGACTGGACCATTTTCGAAAACCGCAAACCTCATTTCAGTCGGTTAATCTGTTGAAAAGTTATCAGAAGGTTACACAACACACGCACGCACACAGAGACGTAGATATGCAGGCATAGACAAATGAATATGGAATATTAATATCAACATTGCTATGGAGGTGTAAAAAATTCTAACCATTATATGAATGCAATCAAAAGATAACAATAATATAATACAATCTCGTCACCTACACGCTAGGAATATTGATTGTCATGTCCTGACCTTTCCTAGGATTATGCTGTGGTAGCATGAAACATATGTAGGAATTGTATACTAATTAATTGGCGGTTAAAATATATAAAAATTTTAACATTTTTTTAAGTGATTGATATTTGTCAATCATCTAGGATCATTATTCAATTCATTGGATGAGAATTGGTAATGAATGAACAGGTTCAAGTGCAAGTGATGGATTACATCCTGCATCTTACTAAATGTTGCAGGCAAGCACCTAATTTTAAATTTCCATGAAATAACGTCTTGTATAATATAGTTGAACTAGCTGCCCCGTGCGAAAATTTCGCACAATATTGTGGCCTGCAAATATTTATTACGTTCATTTTTTTATATCAATTAATACTTAGAAATTTTCAACTCAAGAGTGTATAGCACACTCGCTTCGCTCGTGCTAAAACCCGTTAATTGAAAAAATTCGACGATATTGTTAATCAACCGCGCCATCTAGTATTTTTAAAAACATTCAAAACATAAAATAGTTTCTAAACGATCTGTAGATGGCGCTTTTCTCATTTGTTATAAAAATTGTTCTTTAATGTTTTTTATCAACAAAAAGATTTTTTTCGAATTTTTGCATATTTTTAGCATAAAGTAGAAATAATAAGCTTCAACTGGGTATTTTTTATATTTTTTTTTGGTGCAGTAGTGAATGAGATCTCGGGTGCCAGTAAAAAACAAAACACCTTTTAGAAATAATATATATGATGATATGGAACCTAAAAATAAATAAAATAATAGTTTCAACATCTATTCTATTTTAACAGTTTGGACTGTAGAAATCTAAAATAATTCTATTAAAATTATTAATAGTATGATAATGAAATAGTATGATATTGTTAGTACACACATTATAGGCCGACAAATTGAAATTTCATGAATATTGTTCTATATTCGATATCAATTCTTATATAAAGCAACAATTTTAAATCGAGTGGCGTATTTTTTGACCATACGTCAAATTTTTGTGCAATATCAGAAAACGTGTTTGTATTGCAAAATGAAACTCACTTAAACGTTTAGTAGTTACAATATTCAATTAAAAACATTTCAAGAAACATTCACCATGCATTTTAATGAAGTCATACAGATCTAGGCTTTTCGTGTGAAACTGTCTCTTTTCTCTTGGCAATTTTGTTTTATATTTTCATTTCTTGTAGGCTTTGTGTTGAATGCTGTGCTTCCAAAACCAATAGTAATTGGCCATCATATTGACCTTCCACTCAAATTTTTCCCATCATTTTTATGTCCTGGTTTCATCAGAACATAAAAATGTTCCTTTTTTCTTTTACTAACATTTATGACATTTGCAGGAAAATTCTCAATATTTACGAAAAAAAAAAGTGAATCTTAATGCTAAAAATAATAAGACAGCTCAATTACTCAAATTTGATTTGTGGTCTGGGTTCAATGGGTGTCCTATATTTCCTATTCTACATAAATTACTGAATTAGCTTTTAAATTTGCAATTGTTAAATTATTGTGCAATACGGTATTACAACTGAATTACAAACATTAATATCACAGTTCAGTATAATTTCACTATATATAATTGGACAATGCGTTGTAAACATTGAGTATGAAGTACACATACCCTATCAGAGTTGAGGCACATGTATCATGCGTATTTTACATTTCTAGCCTACTACATACTCTTTGGTTCAAATATACAAATATTTTATGAACATCAATATAATATGTGATTATTACATGCAACTCTAAAACATAAACAACTTGCTAAAATATGTCCGACATAATTTCGTATTTATTTTTATCATATTCATATGAACTTCGATTTATATTTACTTAGCTCATCTGCAAAAATGGTAGTCATTATCATTAAATAATGAAAATAAAAGTTCTTATATAACTTTTTTCCATTTAAATAAAGGCATGGGACAAGTTTATAACATCCAGATTTAGCTTATTATCAGAAGCCAAGTAACAAAATATACCTATTAGTAATACAATAAATTTCACATATATTTATTGAAAGCATGTAATTCTTGTGAAATTCTTATAATTTTATGACTTTTTAATATTGAATTATATGGATCAAGTTTTATTAACTGAATAAAAAAAATAACTAGTAAAAATCATTTAAAATATATCTCGTAAACACAAAATGTGAAAATATTGAATGACTCATAATGCATTGCATTTGAGAGTACATTATGGTAAATATGTTTTTCGTCTCTGGTCAGAAATTATTTTTATCACTGTACTCTCGTCAGTACACGAAAATGGGAAATTTTGCATGCCATTGTACAAATAATTAAATGAAAATTAATTCTATCAAGTTCAAAAATGAGTTAGGGTAACATAAATTTAAAAAAAAACATTAAAATACAAAACCGAACCCTGCAGTCAACCATGAAACTTGATCTCTTGTAAAAAATCTGTTAATTTAGCCTTTTCTTTATTAGGTTTAGAATTATAGCAAGTAGTTTCTTATTAAAAATGGCTGTCTAATTCAGTATCATAAAATTATAATTAATAAAAATATAATTATGGATCAAAAGGAAACTTCTTACAAATAGTGGCTACAGTTTTCGAAGAGATAGTCGTAATAGATAGCACTTTTAATTTTTTGTACTTTGAAATATTATTATTAATAATATTCACTTTCATCCTTCTTTTTTTGTTTGAATTTAACCATTATCGTTATTTAATCTTACTTTGAAACCAGTTTTTATTACAATCAATTCATTTGAATACAAAAATACGAAATTTTAGTTTTAAATCAAGTTCATCAGTAATATTAACGATAAATCGTCAACAAAAATGGTTTCGTTGAAGCAACATACATTTTTTTATTCAGTGTCCGATGCACGAAACTCTGTCGCTGTAAAGTTAGTCACGAAAACGTGGCAATAGCGTAAATCGAAACGCGGAGGACAAGGATCCGGAAACGTTGAATCTGCGCATCGCATCATTCGTAGGCAATTCAGAGCGGTAGTTTCGTGCGTTGTTCTGTACCAGGGGCGCACATCTCCTTCCCTAACTAAATCTAAGTCGAGTTGTTTCAAAAACATTTTAAAACACTATTTACTTTTTTTTAGATTAAAATATTTTTCATTATGTTCTTAACGACACATACACCTCTAATTTTGAATTAATGCCCAATGTCATTTTACACCCATAATACATACATATACAGGACGTATTTTATAATGAATCTTTTAGCAAATATGCATAATCTCTGTCTTTTCTAGAACAACTTGTCAAAATAACTATAACAAAAGTATATAATTAAAAACATACTATTAAATAATATAGACACAACTCTAATAAATGCTGCAAACGCGGGCGCGATCGGGCGGCCGGACGCGCTGCGGCGCAGCACCTACAAGTCAACTGTTCTAAGGCTGTCAGTATTTCTACAAAGATGTTATAAGGTATTTCAATAAATATGGGTTTTTTGGCAAAATTGTTTAATAAGGGGAGGAAATTATGAATATTTGCAAAAAAATGTATGATTAAATCAAATACTAAAATTAAAAAAAATATATTAGTTATGCACTTGGGCATTTTCCAAATTTTTTATTTGTTGAATAGTAGTAATATAATCAATTAATTTATTTAGTACTAATAATTTAAAAGAGTCTAGATTTGTACATTTTGAATATTTTATTAATTTTGATTAATTATCCATCAAATTGATATTGCACATAATTATTATTTTTTAATTATTAATATAAATATTACGAGATGTCAGATTTAGAGTAAATAAATAAAGTATTACAATAATCTTATCAGAGGTTGCAGTCTTTTTTTTTATGGTAATGTTTTGGACTTAGTAAAATAAAGATGGAATAGTTGATTAACATTTTAAAAACCTTGATAATTACCTATAGCATTATCTCTTTCTCTTATAGATTGTTCTAGAAAGAGTTTAGATTTCTTTGGTATGTGCCATGGACGTGTAATTTGACTGGAAGAGGACACACCATACGCGTCAATGGCAGAAGCATCTATGTTAAAATCAGCAGTCCTTTTCAATATCTTCAACATTAAATTTCCAGCTGGAAGCAATCACTTCATGTTTATTTTAACAATTCATATTAGGGTCAAAATTTAGGCATATATACAGAGTTTCGTTTAAAGCAGCTTTCTTTTATAGTTTAATGAAGTACTATAAGAATTTAAAATAGATAATTTCAGTTAGCTAAAGAAGTTTTATCAAATCTATTTTTGTCTCAATTTGACTTACTGGATGTGACAATTATAAGAACATGTTCTTCTCTACCCAGCTGTCCAAACCGCATCACTGAAGCTACATCTGAAACAATTTTTTTTTTAAATCTCTGTCTTAAAAAAGTATTTTTATCATAATTATACAAAGCCATAGCAATGATTATGATTTTAGCAATCACTCAAAATATGAAACATATATGTTCATCAAATCTGTTCTTCTTTTACCCTTTTTTTAATATGAAATATTGTTCATTCTTTATGTTGCAAGTAACTATCATAAAATATATTACACCATATCAATCTTAACATTATGCTCACAATGTTAAAGAAAGACAAAGCAAAAATATAATATTGATAATATTTGTTTAAGTAATATGTCACAGTGTGAACTTATTACTATGACAATTTTTCATTCTTTAGTTCCATCAAAAGAAAAAATACCACATATTAATATTCCCATCAGCCAATATTGTACATCCAATAGCAATCCAATTAGAAATAACACCAGACAATCTAAAAATTAAATTTTATTACAGAAAAAGAAAAAAGCAAAGGAAAGAGTAAGTTATTTCATATATTTTTCTTAAACTTCTATTTTTTTTATTATAGTCTGATTATACAATCATGTATCATGTACAATTTAAATAGTAATTTAAAAAATAATGTTATTTCAGTTTACTTGAAAAATCAATCTTGGGATATTATTTTAACAGCATATATTTCACTTTACCTCTAACGAACATAACGTCCACTAACGCCTTTCCGTCATATAAATGAACATGCCCTGAATCAAATGCGACGCCAACGAGCACTGTACCAAGATGTAATATAGGATAGAGACACATTGATATGGGACGATGTTCTAATGATAGGCTCCACTGCTTTTTGCCCTAAAAAATTGTAATCAATCAAATTACAGAAAAACAAACAGAAAGCACCTAAAAAAAAAACTGTATACCCTGTGAAAATTGTTCTGAATTAAAATTTACACTTCTGCATAAGAGAAGTGATGCTATTGTTTCATTATAAAATGTTCATTAGGATTATATAATTCTTTATACATGTATGTAAAAATGATCATAAAGCAAATTTAAGAAACTTAGAATACCATACAAATTCAATGAAAATAATATTTCTAATAATGAGGGTATATTATGAAGCATATAACTTATGTTCTTATATGTTCATCAGACAATAATATAACATAAGTAATTAGTAAGATTAGTTAGCCTTAAAGCTAATTATTATATAGACAGTGGCAGTCATAGGAATTTGAGCCAAGGTATGCATCAACGCTTCAGATATTGCTCATATTATACAAAAAAAAAACTTTCCCAATAAAAGCAGGTCATTGTTGACCCTTCTTTGGCTACATCATATAAATAATATAAAAAACTAAACATTTGAAAATATTTAGATTCAAATTTTCTACTTATAATATTTTTTTTAGTCATGTCTGTATTTGATAAAGGCCATCCAGCTTACAGAATTTGCAATTTTTCTGTATAACAACACTGATTAAATACGTTTACACTACTGTTTAATTTTAATAACCAAACGTTTCCGTCACAAATTTTGTAACTATAACTAAACATTTTTACCACTTGCAGAACAGAATTACACAATTAACATATAATTATCGAAATAATGATGTTCTAAGAAAACAACAGCTATGTGAGCCGTTGTGATGAGTAATGACGTATATACCTATTAATTGTAAAACGCTATCTAAAATCACAAAAGCGTGCGAATTGCAAAGCAATTTAATCTTTTGGTTACTCAAAATAGTCACCGCCTAAAATTGCATCTGTGTGCTAATAGATTATCATGCACAAATAAAGAATTTATGGGAATGTGTGTCATACATGTCACAACACACATTCACAAAAATAGACGCTCTAACTCATTTTCTAGCCATTGAACAGTGCCTCCTTACGGCAATCAATTATATAATACCACCTATAAAACTCTAGAGACGCTTAATTACAAGTACAGAGGGTGTTCTATTAAATGATAGTATGTTTTTTGATTGGTTTTTATATTAAATATGTACCTAATGTAACTATTTAATCTTTTAACAATATATGAAGACAGGCAAAGGCTATTTGTCTGTATGGTGTGCTCGCGACTGCATATACAGATAAAAATTAAACAATTAATTAAAAAAGCAAATATTTATATTTGAATAAGAGTCAACAAACCAATCATTGGTAAAGTTTCGTGCATTCAATCGCACCTTTTTTATGTAGGTGGCAAACATTGAAACCACTAAGTCACTTGTTACTTATAATGACTATGTCAGTGTTACAATTTCATGTGATCTAAAACGCAATATGTACAAAGGCCCGTAGGGGTAATAATGATAAATGAGTTGAGAACAAATTAATGGATGTAAAACAGCAACTCAATGAAATAATATGTACAAAAAAATCACTAAATACTCATCGTTCACTATTAACTAAATGTATTTTATTTATAATTAGTGAGTTTCTTTTCTATAACTTCAGGTAGATAATTTTAGAAAAGAAATACTGTATTTGTAAACAATATTTCTGTAACACAATCTAATGAATTTTGTGTTTTTTAATTCACATTTATTAGTCTAACAGGTTTGGAAAAGCTTTAATAAAATTCTTATTGTTATTCCAAATGACTTTATTTTCAGAATGGATACTATGAAAGTTAAATGGTCTATATCCAATAGTAAATTGGACATTCACCTTTTTAAACCAAAAAAGTGTCCTTTCAATATTAAAAACATTTGTATTTTTAATTATTTATCATATAAAACACATATAAAACTAATCATTTAATAAGACCCAACAATTTAAAAAATAAGATTAAATATACCTTTCTATTGAAACAACTTAATGTATTGTTAGCGCATATCACTAGAACGCTATTATCAACCGACGTCACTTCTATTGCAATGATGTGATCTTCTGTTGTGAATAAGATCTTTCCTTCTTTCCAATCTCTTTTCAAAATGCAAACACACTTCTCTCTGAAATGGCAAAAAAAAAATATTGAAACCATCTCATCTTCATTTATTTGGTTATATATTTCAAACTGTTTGATTACACAAAAATAATCTATCTTGCATATTTTCCCAATTCTTTTTAAAATTGCACACCACAAACATCTTGCTTATAACAACATCATTAATAAAGTTGTAGTTTTATTTAAACATTTCATTCTATTTTACATACAAAACCGAAGAGCCATTATGAAATGGTTGATGAATGGCAATGAAAAAAGAAAGGAATGCAAAGATTGTATCATGTGGAGATCTATGTTCTGCCTACCCTATTTCAGAATATAAGAAAGAGTTTATAAATAACGATAAAATAAATTGTCAGGTCATATGATGACACATTGTAATCAACCTTGACTTGTATCATAAACTTTTGACATTGATTATAATTTGATATTGATTATTAAGTGGAAAGAGAGCAGTAATCCTTCATATTATTTGATTACCATTAACCCAAATGTCCTCGATTAAGCATACCATAAACTGAATAAGCTCATTCTCTTCTATCATAAAGCAAATCTAAATATCTATAAAGACAACGGATGTAGAAAAGATGTTGTATTAAATCCTAATCAACAAACTACACGTATTTTCAAAATATTTTAATCCTTCTATTCATAAAATTTTAACAACAAAAATTAAAGAGTATCACTCAAGCTGCTTGGTGTGTTGCAAATAAAATAAAATCATCTAAATTAAAATGGTGCAAAAGATATGTGCGGTACATTTCATTGTATTGACCTTGTGGAGACTGTGATCCTGTAATCAACGTGGAATAAGCCAGTTGCAATTATCTGATATGGAGTTTTCTGAATTTCACATATTTTTGCCTAAACATAAAATAACTCAATTTATGCTTATGCTTATGAGATATATCAAATTCAGGCATCATTATCGAGTAAATTAGAACTGCATATACAATTTACGTTGATAAAACGAATCAAATAACTCAACTGCATAAAAAATTAACCAAACACAGTATTCCAAATATTTACAGTTTGAGGCATACATGCAGCAAGAATCACAGTAAGAAAACATGAAATTGATGCCTCCTGCTAAAAATATTTGCCATACTTAATTGGGTAATTTTTTATATCATTTTTTTACCGTCTTTTTATTTCACTTTTAAGCAGTTGGATTTTTTTATTGTATAATTATTTTTTTATTTACTATTTTTTAATTCCGTTTTAACAATAAACTAAGATTGGTTACTAGTCATGCAATGTCATTATAATAAATTGTTATAAAAATCGTGATAATCTTTTGTCAATATATTTATATCAATTTTAATGAATTATAAATACATGTTTTGCAATTTTTAAATATAGGTTACTCCTGTAAAATGGTTTAGGAAAAAATATCTTGCTTTTGAAAGTCCTATTGAATATGTCTTTCATGTTAATAAAATCTATTATACTACATATTATGAGAACTTTTTCACAGTTTCATTATAAGTTTTGAAAAATATTTAAGTGGTAATGAGTGCTAACAAACCTTAAATTGTTATAGATTCAAAATAGTCATTAAAAATGAAAAATAATTAGAAAAACCTAAGACAATTTTGAAATACTTATACAATAATACCCTGATTGATATAGTTTGTCGACTTTCATTTTTTTCTTGTTCACGATATGGCATCTGGTTGTCACCATATTAAATTTTGATTACTGTCATATCTTTGTGATACACACAAAATTAAGTCAAAAAAATTGATATAAGAAACATCAAAATTTACCCATATATTTGATCTCTAGAATGCCACAAAAGAACAAATATACACCTGATAAATACATTACCCTCCTTTATACCGCGCAGTCGGGTGAAATACCTAATATTGTATTTAAAATAATTGAAAGACTTAAAAAGAATTTTCAATACATATATCAAAATTAAATATAACTAATTCATTATCTATTCAAAATTTAAATACTTACACAGCTTAACTGGGTAAAGGATTGAGGCTCTAAAATTATTATATCTCCATCTTCAGTACCCAACACCAAGCAACTCATAGCATGTCTATCGACTGAGCTCATTTTTAAAGCAGTAATGCAAACAACTTCTGGATTATTTCTACATGGCATGTCACTCATTTGGCGAATGTATTCTATTTGATTTTCATTACTTAAGGACAGAAAATATTGAGATTGAGGACTGAGCAATTTTTGAGGTACAGATCTCAAATTTTCTATCAATGATGCCATTGTCTCGGATGCTAAGTCTACAGAACCTTTAAGCTGAAATGCAATATCTCAACATCTGAAACTGATATGCAATATACCTGTTATTCTATATCAAAATGATATACCTAACTATGAATGTACCAACACTTCACAATCAAAGTGACTGACAAGTCAAAGTCTAATCTCTAGAGTCAAAAACAAAGTGACTTTGACTTTAAAGATTAGCCAGTATAATTTACAAAATATATACTGAGCTACCTTTCCGGCCACAGCTTTACCCAAGTGGACATGGAATATGTCCTTCATCTTTTATATAGAGAGACCTTGCTATCAATCCTATTTTTATTTCCACTTTCAATTCTGGTCCCAGTATTGTTCTTGATTTCAATCCCAGTCACTCTCATGATTCTAATTTGGTCCCACACTCTGTTTCGATTCCGTTCTCATTTCAATTTCAATCCTGGTTCCAGATCTCAATTCTGCCCCACATGTCGCTTTCGATTTTGATTACACTACCAGTCACAGTTCTGATTTTAAAAAATCCAAAGCAAATACTAATGTCAAAATATAGATGTATTATTCGAAGGTAATATAGCCATTAGTAAAAGAGATTTTAATAAATAGTGTAGTAATTCAGTCCAATAGTATAAAACATGAACAAAATTGGAAACAAATGTTAAAATAAATTGCATAAAAAGCTGCTGGCATTGATAACAGAGACTGTTTGATTTATTTTTCATACTAAATTATTTATGTTGTATGTTATGAAATAAACTAGTTTTTCAAAAAGTAATGATAGGAATTGAGTAAGAATATTATGTTCAAACAGGAATTGCCTTCCATCACAGATACAAGTGACTGCATGTTTATTCATTTACATATTGTATGTACCAACTTTTATGGTGTTTGGTTAAATATTGTCAAACTCCATTAACTTTAGAGACACCAACATTAATATATATATGTAAAAATATTTGTTCAATAGTAGGCAGACATTTATTTTCTTTAATCATTATTTATTTTTTGCTACTCAAATATAATTTTTAATAGAAAAACCTTATTAGTCAGAATACAAAAATTATATTCTAGGCCTATAAAAGATATTAACTGTAGGGTCTTCGAAGCCCTTGGAATCAATTATTAAAAATCAACTTGAAATTCGATTTGATACATGTTATTATTGCCCTTTTTTAATACTATAATAACATTGGTATGACAAAATTAAAATAACATAAAAATATTCCTAGGTGCAACTCTCTTGTCTCACTTAATAACTCGTTAGGTTCTATACCTTACAGTACAGATACTCGAGTTGTCTTTTTAAATGCCATAGAATATATTTAATACTAACTAAATTATTACTTCCATAACAATTAGTCTAAACTGACCTGTTTCCATATTTCCTTTTCTGTGACATTAAGCTCGATTGTAGGCAAATTGTATTTATAGAAAAGTTTCATATTCCTATACATGTATAGGCCAAATCCATATGCTACAGCCACAATTGGAAGAGACTGAGGCATAGTTTCTGTGCAGTAAAATCCCACTACACCCAAAGGTAAATCTGGCAAGGAAATATCTGATATTTGTGCTGCGCCTTTGAATACCTAAAAACAACATTTTTAACATTTCATCATTTCACAGTTATAAAATTCCAATTTTGTAATCGTTTCTCGCTTTTCTACCTTTAGTTTAGGTCCTTCATTATTTTCATGGCCTAAATCACCAACAAGAAGCTTGTATTCATTATCTGACTGGAGATCTACTAAAGCAAGATTTGATGCTAGAGTATTTAGATTGATTTCATCAGTCCCCACTTCAACATCTAACCATCGAGATAAACTATTCATTATTATAAATATATAATTCAAACCTACATAAGATAATTTTCAATTAATTCGACGTTTTACAATTTACACATTGTCCAAGAATCCGTATTAAATTTGATGTCAGTCCGCGTTAGCCTCAAAATCCGTTACCATAACAACTACGTCTATCAACAATTCAACCAATCATGATGTGTCAATCACACTTATGCTGCCATTACACAAAATATAAATTGAACATATCAATGGCTAAGAGCACTCAGATTAACAAAATTGGTCGTAATAAAAGTCATTAAAAATAGTAATTATAGTAAAACTGTCATTAAAGTGACTGCTTCTCTCTTTTGTTGCACAGATAAATACACGGCAATATTTTCACTAAGAAGTTGTCAAAAATAGAACATTTAATACGTAACTACGTTTCGCAATTTAAACCTATCATGATCGGTTGTGAGCCCTTCGACATATGTAGTATTAACACGGCAAAGGTATAAGTTTTCACCTAACCTTGAAGTGTAAATTTCTTTACAATGTTTCCCTTTTCCATTAGAGCGTGATGTTATGAAATAAACAAATGTAATTGAGTATAGAAAAACTAATTTTACATTTTTGGGATTGAACTCGTTACTTTCACATTAAAAGGGTCCTACTACGATATAAAGATTGTTGTATTTCTCTTTTTTATAATACGTAAATTAAAAGGAAGGTAATAAATTTTAATTAATATAATCTTAAAACCTATAGGATTTCAAATAAAAATCCTATGTAATTTTACGTTAGAAAGAATACGACGTATAACAAATTTAGCACTTCTAAGGAAAATAGAAGATTAATAACTCATGATAAGAAAAATACCATGTGCTTTGAACGAATATTAGTAATTATCGCTAACTACAGCCACACCAACACACAAGTAATATTTAAAACAATGAACATTCAAAACCATCTACCGTTTTCCAATAAGAAAAATAGGTTACGTAATAATTTCATCGGCTTGCTTAATTTATTGTGAATAATTTCCATCATATATCACACTAAAAAATCTCCTTGGCCTCAGCATTCAAATGTAACAATGGGAATAAAAAGCACGCAAAAGTCAAAGTCATTAAATATGCGTATTTCTAAAACATTGTTATAATTTCTAACTTTTGTCCAAAATTTTTAGCATCGTTTGTATTTTCCAAAATACAAAGTTGACATTATATAATTTCCATAAGACTTTGTCCACTTGATTCACATAACAACTTCCATAGCAAAGCCAAAAATATCATCGTTTTTACTGTGATAAAATATTATAAGGGCTCAATTTTGACGTTCAATCTAACACAATATATTAAAACACAGGTAGACTTTGCTAAATAATAATGATATAAATTCAGACCCGTTTCCCAAAAGGGTAGACAGGGACTATAAATTTCCACATGGTACGATATTTACTTACTATCTTTTACTTCGCTGATATCCATCAATTTCTTGATGCAAGCGCTTCTGTTTTGGATACTTAAAACACAAACCTGAATTCAGACTGGCAATGGATACAATTGTTCACTCTCCTGACGCTCGGCTGAAACACTTTTCTTGGTCTACACCGATTGAAACATAAATTATCGTACCAAAAGTGACATCACAAAAGAAATCCTTGAAAATGTCCCTTCTTGAACGACAGTACGTTCACTTTGTAGATTCGTACTGTCAGTCTAATTTCATTATTTCTTTCAAAATGGCCAAATCACTGGAACATAGGTATCATAGAACTTTGAACATGCAATATAGAAGTGTCAGTTTAAACTTCTATTCCAGTAACTACATTTTTTTTAAAGCCACCATTTTCTGACATTCATTGTTTCCTTAGCCACATATATTTGGCTAATTGTACAATTTTTCACATCGTACAATTGCCATAATAACGAGTAAAGTTTTATTCGGTGTGGTTTAATCATTAGATCATAAAAAAAACAGAAATTAGAGAATGTTTCTATTTGTTGTCAAATATTGTAAAAAATTGCTTTAACTTATAATTTTCTAAAAAACATTTTTTAACAATCACAACATATTTTAATGACTGCTGCCGGGTAAGTACTTAAGCGCTTAGGGTGCGATACTGATTATACGTTCTATTGTAGATTGTTATATCTTTAAATTTGAATGGTTATAAGGGATATAATATGTTAGATTTTATGGTACAGTATATAATTATGTAGTGAACAGTGAACCGAAAATGCGCATATTATGGCCATGTTTCTCACTCCTGGAAACACATGATTCTTGACATATTATTGTTTTGTTGTTGACAGTATTTTTCTATTGACGTTAAATGATTACATATGTTTAATAAAAAGAACGAGAATTGTTTTTATGTGATATTAACAGTATCGTGATATATAATACATTGCTCTTAAAATGGTAAGTTTCGACAAAATGCCTTGTGCGAAATAGTCTTTGTTTTGTTTAGGTTCTTTTTTATATTTAGCTTGTTATATTTGTGTAAAGAATAAACGTGTTTTTTTTTTATTAGATAATGACTGAATTGATATAATATATAATAACAGACTAGACAGTCTACTTATCAAATAAATATGCGTGTATATTTCATACCTATCATAATTTCTATTAGATATTTTAAAAGTGTTATAGCATTAGGTTGTCGATTTTATAGGGAATTTTTTTGAATTTAATAAGTTATTTGACATTGATATTTGATTTCTGTATAATCTAAATTAAAATCAAATATAATCTAAAATAATTTAAAGGAAAAAGGGATATGTTTATGTAAAAATATTTGCTTAGAGATACTAATTAATGTGGGCGAATATTGGATACTTGAATATATGTATGTATTGCATAATATTTTCTTTGAGTGAATTATAGGTATAATTATTTTTGAATACTAAGAAGTCCTTTGGATTTGGTGTAGTTATTAACATAGTACTGAAACATGTGCCAGCTGCTGTTAAATGTTCTCACATAATTGATGCCTACACAGTTCAGCATTATATTTTTATTATAACATTTTAATATCATTCCTTCATTCTTTTTGTTGTATTTTCATTTCATTACTTTCAAAGGTTGTTAATTTTTTTCATTGTGCTTGTTTATAATTTTTAATTCCCTTTCCTAAAATATGAAATGAAACTCTTGGATTGTTTCAATTCTAGAGAGTATTAAATTTTAAAGTTTCCATAAATAAATATTTATATAAGTATGTAAAAGTGACATCTATTATTGATTTCATAATTACACAATTCTGAAAATTGACAAACATTAACAAAGTCTTTAACAAATAAAACAAATGCCTCTGTTTTTTTTATAATATTATTTTATTTTAGTCAAGTTATTCATATTTTGATATTTAGTACATTGAATTATAAAAAATATGTTTTTTTTTTATAAAGTTTTTCTAATGCAGTGACAGCAATATGTCAGCACTTAGTAATTACTTTTATAATCAAACTTTGAAGTTGTTAAATAATATATTGTACATGGCACTTTTCAATTTTTTTTTTGTTTTTCATCAAAAATGAAATTAACGTTATGAGGCATACAATTTTGGCTTTTCCAACTTTTTACTTTTATTGTTAGTATTGAATTTATGATCATCATCATTGTCCTTATACATTTCTAAATTTATTTGTAAATGTATAAGATTTGCATTATGTTAACTGGGGACATCATGTTTCCCTTAGAAGTAAGTTAAAGCAATTGAAATTTTAACTGTAGTATCACCGTTTATTTATTAAAATTTAATATATGGTAAAAAAATTTTGAAATGTTTTAATAAAAATGGTGATAGACATAATTTCAATACTAGAAATCAAAATAAACTGTGTTTACATGTCTGTCGGCTACATAGGGTCACAAATTCACTTAGGGAGCTTTGTGTACGCATGTTCAATAAGATTCCTGTGGATATAAAAAATTTTCCCTTACACAAATTTAAGGTATTTATTAAGCAAACATTTTGCACAAAAGGGTATTATACAATTTCTGAATATTTAGAGGACAAATGGACATAATGGGCTATACTACCTACAGGTTTTTTTTCTGCAATAGTTGTATATATGATTGTATTTCTGTACAATTGGTACAAAAAGAGCTGTTATATTATAACCTAAAAGATAAAGATATTTTGAATTCGAATTTAACATATATATGCAGCAGAATATTCATAGATGTACAATATTTCTTAAAACCAGGGAGTTAACTAAAGATCCTAGAAATAAGGATCGCTGATAATTTAAGTAGCTATGTGCTGCATGCAATTAAGTGTAAGTTGACATTAAGATATCCCAGTTTTAGATAAGAGCAGTGTTTGTGTGTGGACACTTATAACTAATTATAATCTAATTGATAAAAGTCCGACATTAGACCTGACATTAAGTGACATTCCCGAAATGAGAAGAAACTTAAAACAAACTTTTTTCATGGGAAATCTTTAATCATGTGTTTTGTTACTAGTCTGCTCTATTTCAAAACCTGTTTCAAACTGTTTCAATTTCTAACTTTGTTTTCTATATTGGTATCCCGACACTGGTGATTTACCCTCAGCCAATCTGTAAATACTCCAGATGTTCTAAAAATATGTGTCAGCTGCGACGCACGACTGGAGTTTACTCCTTAAGTACGATTATTTAAACATACGCAAAAGAGTTTATTTAACTGAAAAATTTCGTTTTGACTAAAATTTAAGAAAAATGATTAAAGAAAAAATTTTTAGCCTATCTACAATTATTATTTCATTTTTCATTTTTAGTAAAAAACGAAGATTTATTATAACTACAATTATTAAAATATTATGGAAAGTATTTTGAATAAATTTTTGTTTTACCAATAATTAGAAAAGCATTAGAGAAGAAATTTTTTAACCTATCAACAATTATTTTGTATTTATAATTTTAAGTAAAAAGACGAAGATTTATTGTAATTAAAATTATAAAAATATTATCAAGAAGTATTTAAAATTATTTTGATAATATTGTCTTATTGTTAATTAAAATTATTTATTTTATATTAATAATTAATTTAATTAATAAATAAATTATTATAATAACCTTGAAAAATTATAACCTACCGAGCAACCACGTGTTCATTTGATATTCCAGCATTATTATCTACACCACTTTCTTCCATAGTTTATATCAATTGCACTTCAACAAATATAATAATAATGCATATAAAAATTCACGATAATAATAGTAATTATTAATAATTATAGTAATAAATCAAATGTTAATAATAAATATTTACATTGTAAAAGAACACTTTAAAACACAAACAAAACAGTGGTGACGATCCGTATTAGAATTGTATAACTGATACACTATATATACACATATATATATATAGGTATACACACAATATATGCGTCAGCTTCGCTCCGCTGCGTTGGCTACACACAAGTATACAG